>LGRX02025101.1:0-26505 GCA_001247695.2 Cymbomonas tetramitiformis | reverse complement strand
TGCCCTCCATAGCATGCAACCTGCCTTCCCCTGCATGCAACCTGCCTTGTCCAGCATGCAACCTGGGCTCTCCAGCATGCAACCTGGGCTCTCCAGCTTGCAGCCTGCCCCCCACAGGATGCAACCTGCCTTCCCCTGCATGCAACCTGCCTTCTCCAGCATGCAACCTGCCCTCCATAGCATGCAACCTGCCTTCCCCTGCATGCAACCTGGCCTCCCCAGCATACAACCTGCCCTCCTCCCTCTCTCACGATTGCTTCGGCACCTACAGGCGGCGCGTGATGATAACCTTTGTTGGTATGATATGCGGAATGCCCGTACGTTTGTGGCCAAGGAGACGTGGATGTACGATGAAGACCCGTTGCTTTCTGTCGAGAAGTGGGTGGAATTACACCAAGATTGTGTACTGTATTACCAGCCGCAGGAAATCTATGAATGCCAGTTTCCCGGCTGTGAGCGCACCGCGTCACAAGGCCCCGTAGGAGGTACGCATGTCCTCCACCTCCTGTTTTAGTATGTTCGGATTTTATGATTGCATCTTCTCATAACGTCGTATTTTTTCGTGCAGGAGAACCAACCGCAGTGTCCTTCTGTGCTGATCACTCTCCACCACAGTTTATTCGCCTATCCACGGTGCCGGTTGTCAGTGTCCCCTTTGCCTTGGGTATAATGACAGCGGCACAATTCAGCGAACTGGTAAAACATCACGGGACTGTCTTGATGGACACCACCTTCGGAGTCAATCGGTATGGTTTTGAGCTTGGTACTCTAAGCTTGATTAACGAGTTTGCTAATGGGTTTCCTTTTGCCCATGCAATTTTGCAAACGACTACCGCCGACGAGCTTGCTAAGTTCTTAAGATCCGTGAAAGTCAAACTGGCACCTCGACTGCCAACGCCATGGCAGCCGACATTCATCATTGACATGTCACTCGCGGAGGTCAACGCCATTAAAGCCGTGTTTGGCTGTGAATATGCTTCGCGGTGGATCATTTACTGCACCTGGCACGTCACCCGCGCTTGGGTGAAAGGAGCCTGGGAGAGAATGCCCAATTCGTCAGTTCGCTACGACCGTTCTACGTGCCTAAAGGAACTCATCGACGTGCTGTATGCCGTTACCGGAACAGGGGAGGCACCGGTGGATCCACTGTCACTATTCTCAGCATGGGTGCTTAAGTGGGAAGCCAAGTTTGAGGAATTCGTCGAGTATGTAGACAGTACATACCGGCACACAATTCACCGTTGGGCTCACGGGTGCATGGATTTTGCTCATGCCGATCAATATACAAACAACCTGCTGGAACGATGGCACCTTCTCTTGAAGGAGTATTGTCACTGGAAATCAAACTGTCGTCTGGATTGGCTTCTATCCCAACTGCTCAGCCTCTCAGATGACCTGTGGACAACCGTTATCTGCCAACGCCAAGGTGCCCTGGGTAACGTGAAGCACGCCAAAAAACTAGAGGTATGCCACTAATATCCAACCTAGTTCCCCCCTGGTTGCATCCTGTGGAAGGCAGGTTGCATGCTGGGGAGGTCAGGTTGCATGCTTGGAAGGCTGGGTTGCATGCTGGGGAGACCGTGTTGCATGCTAAGAAGGCCGCAGTTGCATGGCCGGAGAGGCTGCCGCATGCCGGGCTGTGCTGCATGCCGGGTAGGTCAGGTTGCATGGCCGGAGAGGCCAGCTGCATGCCGGAGAGGCCAGGCTGCAGCGCCGGAGAGGCCAGGTTGCATGTCAGAGACCAGGTTGCATGCCGGGAGGCCAGGTTGCATGCTGGGGAGGTCAGGTTGCATGCTGGAGAGGCCAGGTTGCATGCTGGAGAGGCCAGGTTGCATGCCGGAGATTGCATGCTGCGGGATGCCGGGTTGCATACGTACCTGTCTTTGCATATAGCCGTATGGGTTGTATTATGCTGTTGCGCTCAAATGTCATGCGGGGGATGTTCTCGATGATGGCGGTGGTGGCGGGCATACCGTATCCGCAGCACGTCATCATCAAAGCTGCCGAGCTCGTTGGGGTGCGTTACGAGGCCGACACTCAAGCCGACCCCGTTTCTTACACATTTTCGTCGGCAATTACAACTCCAGTTGCAACCGCGGATGCCGAGGCGGGCGTGGCCGAGGGCGCGGTCGAGGGTGTGGCCGAGGATGTTGTGGGCGCGGTCGAGGGTGCAGTCGAGGGCGCGGTCGAGGATGTTGATGAGGGCGCGGCCGAAGACGTTGCTGCGGGAGCAACCATGTTCTCAGGTGACGGAGATCCTGGCCGAGCGCGTGGCGGAGGGCGTAGCCGAGGGCGTGGCCGGGGGCGTGGCCGGGGGCGTGGCCGGGGGCGTGCAAAAGCCGTGGTACCTCCAGACTGCGTGGTAACCTAAATGTCCACTTCATCCGCTCACCCCCAACATGCAACCTTCCCTCGCCAGCATGCAACCTGCCTTCCCCAGCATGCAACCTGCCTTCCCCCAGCATGCAACCCGGCTTCCCCATCTCAACCTGTCCCGGACGTGCCACAGTTGCCCTTCAACATGCCTTCAGCGTGCCCCTCAGCATGCAACCTGGCATGCAACCTGGCATGCAACCTGGCATGCGACATGTGCCAGGTGGCATGCAACATGCTGGGTTGCATGCTGAGTTGCTTTGCTTAGTTATGTTACTGAGAAGAGCTCACTGTTCCCCCCCCCCATACTTAAGCCGCTGCCGGCATCCAAGATCGGCAATCTGAGCATCCGCAACATCTGAACAACATCCAGCCAAAAGCGATAACGCGGGTCCACCAAAGACGGCCACGCGCATGGCATGGCGCGGAAGGAGTTCCCGCTTCCCAATCATGGCTTTCAGATTTCTTCATTTGGAATGCTTGATTTCAGTGGTTTTACATCTAAGATTTCTCTCTACGTTAGAATTCCATTTTTAAATTTTGGCACACTTGCTCTACGCTAGATTTCAGATTTCATTTTTTGGAATGCTTGAATTTGGAGTTTTTACATTTGTCATTTCGCTCTACGTTAGATTTCTAAACTTGACAGACCATGCAACCGGGCCTGCCTAGCATGCAACCTGCCTTCCCCAGCATGCAACCTGCCTCCCACTGCATGCAACCTGCCTTGCCCATCATGCAACCAGCATGCAACCTGCCTTGTCTAGCATGCAACATGGCCTATTCAGCATGCAACCTGGCCTATTCAGCATGCAACCTGCATTGTCCAGCATGCAACCTGCCTTGCCCTGCATGCAACCTGCATGCAACCTGCCTTTCCCCAGCATGCAACCTGCCTCCCAGTGCATGCAACCTTCCTTGCCCATCATGCAACCAGCATGCAACCTGCCTTGTGTAGCATGCAACATGGCCTATTCAGCATGCAACCTGGCCTATTCAGCATGCAACCTGCATTGTCCAGCATGCAACCTGCCTTGCCCTGCATGCAACCTGCATGCAACCTGCCTTCCCCCAGCATGCAACCTGCCTTGTCCAGAATGCAACCTGGGCTGCCCAGCATGCAACCTGCCTTCCCCTGCATGCAACCTGCCTTGTCCAGCATGCAACCTTGAAGTTAATAATTCACTTAGTGGAGATGACGCCGGCCCCTTCAAGAGGTCTTACGGGCCAACTAATTCCACCTGGTTACTCGGGTTTCTCCGCCTTCACGGATCAGTCCCCTTTTACCGGAATATGTATAATATTATGTATGTATAATATAATACAAGGCAGGTTGCATGCTTGGTTCTTGGGGAAGCCAGATTGCAGGGTGCAGGTAGGGCACCAACCTGAAGACGGCGAGGCTCCTCAAAACCAATGTCCTTGAAGCAGTCGGACACGGATCTTGCAGGATCTCGCCGGAGGAGCTGAAGCAGCTCCTCCGCGTGGGCGATGGTGAATCCACCTGGGGAAGTGCAAGGCATTGGGTTGAAAGAGGGCTGCTGGGGTTGGGATGTTGAAAGGGCGCATGTTGACAGAATGCGAGCAGCTGGCATGCTGCCACAGAAACATGCTGGCATGCTGCACGTTGTGAACATGACATGTGCTGAAACATGAATACGCTGGGGGGGGGGAGGAATAGGCACCAGCAGACGAAGGCCGCTGACAGGCGTTCGGGATGCTGTGTTCCGACGCCGCGCGCTTCCGTTTCCCAGTCGCCGGCTGGGCGCTTTCCGCTGCCGCGCCCTCCGCTGCCGCGCCCTGTTGAGCTGCGGAGGGTGGGGTTGGTATGAGATACAGGTTTGTGTGGGCCTAACGTGTGGAAGGAATGCGCGAAAGGTAAAGATCATACCTGCAGCAGCGTGCAGCCTTGCAGGGAGGAAGCGCCGAAGGCTCACGCCCTCCAGCTGTCGCAACTCGTCCATTGTGGCGCTGCTGCCACAGTGGACGAATCCGTCCACGTGTGAAGGATTGCCGCTGAAGTAAAACTCCAACGGCACCCTGTCGAACACGCGCTGGGTGTCCACCTCTTCGACGGTGTACAGACCCGTCTCGGCATCTCTAGAACGCACCCTGCGCATAACAACAAAGGCACCTGAACAATAGTTATGCGCGGAAAAACTACACAGGGATGAGATTGGACAGGCGCTTACCAGGCGAAGGTGTTAACGGATCCCTTCTTAACCCGTCCGTACTCCACAAGGGAGCCGGGCGGGAAGAGGACGTTGAACCAGTTGTCCTCGTCTGGGTGCTTTGTCCTACAGCGTCGGATGTTCGACGCCTTGGGCTCCCCGCGCATGCCCCACTTGCACGCGAAGCACATGTCTGTGTGCGGGGAGCCATGCGCGTCCGTTCCCTGTCGGATACGGCTGGCTAGTTTTTGCTTATAGGCAGCGCTGAATTTTTCTGGATCTACTGAGGCTCCTGTCATTGAACAACGAGAAGAAAAAAGTAAGGGAAGTCGAGAAAGAGGTCAGGAATGCACTGCTGGCGGCTTATTCAAGTTAAAGTCGAGTGAAAGCCGCATGCAACACTGCATGCAACCTGCAGAATGTACACACAATCTTTAAAATTCGGTGTACGATGTAACAGTTTTCCCGCGAGCGACACACGTGACGAAACGCGAATGTGAAATTCGCCGGAAATTTCCGGTGAAATGACCATGACATCCTGTCTGACCTCGCGATCGCGCGGAAGGAGTTCCCACTTCGTGTCAAATATCGTTTACCGTATCGCTATCCTTCTTGCGGGGGGTTTTATGTTTCATTATTCTTAGGGGTGATTTCATTTTAGATTTCTTTGTATTTTGGGTCCGTGTCCTCTCCCAAAGCCATGCCATTTTGGGGTTTTGAATCATGTATTTCAAGGCGCTCTTGCTTATCCTTTTGCAGGCCTTAGGTCTCTTGTGGGCTAGGTGTATTATGACTCTAGGTCCCGGGAAATATTGTTTAGGGTTCAACTTCATTTTGCTGAGTCCCGCCATTAAATGAAGAAGCATGATAGTGGGCCCGTAAGTGGTTGTTTGCAGTTCCGCTCGTGTTTTAATAATATTTTCCTCACATCTCAAGAGGTGTCGCATTATGTAGTATGTCATAATTATGCTGCCGCTTATGTCTTTATCTATTTTTATTTCCATTTAAAATATATTTCGGACCGTGCTGGGCTTACTATATACGTAATTAAGTTCTCAGGTTGTTGTGTAGTTTTACCGACAAAACACTTGGATTTATTTTCGGTACATGTCAATTTGAAAAAAGACTTTTTAAAATTTTCCGTCCACCGCGTTAAATTTGATGTGTACCGCCAGATTATTTCCAGGCTCCGTATTAGTATATCTGTACACCGCTTGACCGCATTCCGCATTAGATTGTTCGGAGGCCAAAACAAGTTATCCGAAGACCGCTTAAAATTGGAAACGGACCGCTTCAAGTTATCTATAGGCATATTAAAGTTATCTGACCGAAGTGTTGAGTTAGCCGTATGCTGCTTCGGGTTACTCGAGTCCTGTGATTGTTTATCCTTGAACCGCTTACAGTTGTTGGTTGTCCCTATCCAGTTGGCTGCATTCCATTTCAAGTTATCTGTATTACGTGGTGAGTGTACCGAAGACCGTTTTGGGTGTGAGGCCGTCCGCATCAGACTATCTGTTGGCTTATTAAAGTTATCAAGCAACAACATTGGGTTGGCCGTATGCCGTTTCCACTTTATTAAACTCCAAGGTTGTTTATCCAAGAACCGCTTCAAGTTTTTATTAGTACTATTAAGGTGTATTGCATTCCGTTCTAAGTTATTTGAAAGCCTTGCTAAGTTTACCATGTCCCGCTTCAAGTTAGCAGCAAACCGCTTCGAAAAGTGTGTGGGTTTATATTTAAGTTATTTGTTAACCGCGTGTTGTTTTCCGAGCACCGGGTTAGTGTTATTAAACTTACCGAGTTATTTGCACATCGAAATAAGGTTACTGAGAGCCATATTGTGTTGCCTACAGGCTGTATTATTAAGTCCGCTAGGCACTTCATTAAGTTATGTGCAAGCCGTCTTAAGTTATCTACATAACGAGGTAGGGTAACTTTGGGCCGAGTATAGTTATTTGCAGACTGTTTGAAGTTGTCTGAGCACCGCGTTGAGTTATCAGACCGCTGTCTTAAGTTGTCATGTTGCCAGGTAAAGTTGGCATATGAAGTGCTATGGCCATCTGTTAGTTGAATTGTGGTATTGAGCCCCAGTTTGAAGACAATATTATTCCCGGTTTTGTCATAACAAGTGAGGGAGGGAGTTTGAAAAGGCACATGTGTGAGGTTTTCTAATCCAAAAAGGGGGCTAGGAAAGCAATGCTGAAGAAATGAGTTGTAAGCACAGGACAGACAGCACAGGCAGGCACACTTAGCATGATTATCATATGCTCTGCTCTTACTTAGAGAAGAGAATTGGGAGAGAAGAAAGTGTGAGGAAAGTAAACCCTTTCTGAGTTGCATATTGTGCACTATTGAGTCAGACACCGTGAAATGTTGTTCGGGTCTTGAAGTGCAGGTAAGAATTGGAAGCCTGAGACAAAGGAAGTCAGGGAATTCAGATTTCAAAGTCCATATCTTGCAGAGCAGTGAACCTGTTTTGCAGTTCTGCCCCTTCAGCCTGTGCAATTTCGCTGAGTTGTTCTGCTCTGCCTTGTCCAGAGCTCTTCTTACGGTCCCCGGGGCTTGGTGATGGCTTGATTTGAACGAGGGCTCTCTTTTTCCCTGAAAGGATGTGAAGATGTGAAGCATTATACCTCTATAATCCAAGATTGCGGGATATAATGAGGCCGTTTCAATAGGGTATGTGCCGAAATATTCCGGATTCCTCTTAGGTTGGGTGTACAATACCTAAGAACGTGAGCAATATAAGGGACTCCCCGTGACACTCGAAGGTCCTTTGGAAATTCGAAGACCTATGTCGTCAAGTTCTCGAGTTGCTCTTTCTGCAGTGTCTTGTCAAAAGTTTCATCCGAGTTCATCTTGACCCTCAAAACCTCGGTTGAAGTAGCATGGGTAGGTAAATCCCCAAAATCACTTGGAACTTTTACAACTTTTCCTATCCCCTCGCATACTCCCCAAAATTGCTCACGGATAAGCTTAATTCACTCAATAGTGTAGATGCGTGTGAAAAAGAAGACATCTTCCCCGTCATTTTGAGCTAATAAAAACCAGAATCCGGTAACGACAACTCCCAATAATCCCACCAACGGGTAAGTTGGGTGCACCCAACTTAAATGGCTCTTAAGTTGGGCCCACCCAACCACTGGGTAATAGACAAAAATGGCCAGTGTCCCCTGGCACATGATGCACATCTTGTACAACCTGATTCACGGCGTCCACTGCGTGATTTTTCATTTTTGGTGATGGTTGGGGACCGAACACACGCAACTATGCGCGGAAGATGAAGGTCCATCGATCGTGGGTCATCGCACCCCCAGCCAGAAATGTAAACGATCGAAGATCTGCTGCGAAGCGACTGGCAGGTAAGCTTGTACAGTAATACCGCATATTTAAGGAAACAGGAATTTGGAGCCACCTAGCTTTTCCGTATTTTTTCTGACCCCCTGCCAGCGTCAGCCTCTTACCGAAATGACTAACGAAAAGGAAACGCGATTCGAGCGTCAGCCAGCCTCTTCTCTTAAATCCATTTATTCCTAGGGATTGGAAAGCGCAGTCAGCCAGCGCATTCTCTTAAATTCAGCATGGATCCGAGGAGTCGCCAGGAACTGCGAGAATT
The DNA here is from genome assembly GCA_001247695.2 of Cymbomonas tetramitiformis. NCBI lineage: Eukaryota > Viridiplantae > Chlorophyta > Pyramimonadophyceae > Pyramimonadales > Pyramimonadaceae > Cymbomonas > Cymbomonas tetramitiformis. The sequence goes on along the minus strand of LGRX02025101.1, from coordinate 18,345 downwards.
ACATCAAGGTATGGCTTACGCGAGGTCGACTTTACACAAAACTTCGGAAAATACTTTTATTCGATAAACATGTTTCTTAAACCAATCTAAACATATTGCGCGCTCTGGGTATACAATTGACCCAGGCATTGAAAAGTTATGGCCAATACCGCTCGGTTACCTCCCATACTTAACCATACTTAAGCGCACACTTAAATCGCATTTATCTCACGATCTAGAAAATCGGAAGTTTTGTGTAAAGTGGACCTCGCGTAAGCCATACCTTCACATGCTGACTTGCAAAGTGGGATTATTAGTCAGGAAGACTACGACGATTTGAAATCTATAGTCTTAACGCGTATCAAGGCCAAAGCGCCAATCAATGAGTGTCCGGATTTCATAATTTCATCAAATACCGACTATAATTTCCTTAGATCCAGCTTTCCTTAACACCTTAAGGGCGAATTGCCATACTGCTCATACTGATCCTGTTTTGCAGAAACTTATTTTTACGTTTTCGACAATAACTCAAGTTCTAGACATCCATTTGCCACGATTCTTCGCATACCTTGTATTGCGAAACTAGGTGGATGATATGACACTTTGTTATCACTCGCACCGTATGTGCACACATGAATATATGTAACCCACCATCACCATACTTAAGGAAATTCGATTGAACAGCTGCTGGGGGCATTTTTGGGCATGCGCCATGAACATGACACCACTATTGACTTGATGTTATGAGTGGGCGATGACGTATCATGGTGTATACCAATGGGGGAAAATACCATATCCTTGATGATTTGAAGCCTTTATAGCACTCTCCATAGAGCACGCTTTTGTCACCTGGCAGCAGAACACCCCTGCACTTTCCACAAAGTCCCCCACTCGATAAACCGAGTTTGGTGGGCATTGCAGGGTTGAGGGACCCTGCCCAAGTCCCCAATATGGGCACTAATACTTCATAAATATCCAATAGTTGACTACCGTGGCAATTATGGATGTTTCCGCCCTCATCATACTGATCCCATACTGCTGAAAACGAATTCGCCCTTACGGTGTTAATAATAATAATGGAATTTCCTTAATAATAATGGAATTTCCTGATGTTCAGCTAGCCTTCGTTTCCTTGATGATATGACATTACGATTTCCGTTAACGAAATGATTCAGCAGCCTTCATTTCCTTATTTGGGTACATTTTCTTAATGTTTTTTTCCAGCCCAGCTTTTTCCGCATTTTTCCGACCCCCGAAAAGCTGGCTGTTTCCTTAACCCAGCATTTGTGAGGTATTACTGTAGGTCGTTTGCGAGTTTCTGCTGTTCCATACGGGTGGACACCGTGTTGCCTTCCGCGACGAATCCCCCTTCGCCCGCCTTGCCGCGCCTCCTCCTCCAGCACATGGTGGTGGCGGGCGCTCTGGTGGTGGCAAGGCCACCGTCGGCACGCTCACCGCCCTTGGCAAACGCCGGCATGCGCCGCCCGTGGGCGAGTGGAAGAAGCAGGAAGGAGGCGGCCGCTACTTGGTTTGGGAGGGCACATGGATGCCCTGTGTGACCTGCTGGCGCCTTTGGGCGGTCACGACGGGGCACATGGACACCGACGGTGTCTGCGTTTATTCCTGCACCGCCGCATTTGCACCGGGGCGGGCGCCCTCTCTCGCCCCCCCTCCACCCGCTGCTCCGCCGCCATTATCCGCATGGCCGCCGGCTGCTGCACCTGCCCCACGGGCAAATTCCCTGCAGGAGCTGGAGCCACCGCAGCAGCACGGGAAGGCACACGATGCCGCGGCTATGAGCGTCCGCCTCCACGCGATGCCCCCCCCCTTCGCGGGTATCCGATCCTCCTGCCGTGGCTCCCTTTCTGGATGGTGGTGGCCCACCGCCGGCGTCTCTCAGCCTTCGCCAACTTGACGATGAGGACGACGTGGACTAGCTTGCCTTCCGTGATTCACCTGTCTGGATCCCGCCGTTTCAGGGGAGCCATGCGGCCGGGCGGACGGAGCCCTAGATGTACCATCCATCGGTGGTGCACGCAACGATGCTTAGCACTTTGGCCTACTAACCTCCCTTCATTGCAAATTGCTTCGGGCCAACGCCCCACCACGGCTTGCCGTAGTTAGTTGGACTGCAGAAGGTCCCCATGGGCCTGTAACAATTTGTATTTCCGTAGGGTTTAGGTGTGCGTGAGATTTTCCTGCGGTTGTTGGCACCTCATCCACCTCTTCGGGGTGAGGTGGTGTCATGGGGACAGAGACTTTGGCCCCCCACACTGGGGGGCACCTCTGCCCTCATTTGTCACCCCTCAATCTGAGGTTCCAGGTCAGCCTCCGGGTTTTGCTCTCTGATGATAAAACTGTTAGATATATAGTGTTGACTATATATTGTAGTGGGATAACACAGAATGCTTTCACTTAAGATAACATAAGAAGTCCGTTAGATTGAGTGAACCTCGGCTTAAGCCGGAAACCCTAAACCCGTGACAGCCGTACTGTGCGGAGTACTAGTACAGACAGAGGACTGTGATGCATACGGGGTGTCACATCCAGCACACCACCCTGTACTATTACGGAGGAAGAGTTAGGGTGGAGCAGGCAGATTGTTGGGGGAAACAAAACACACCATCTCAAGCGGTGGAAACAAATCTATAGTGGGGGCCTGTGCTCTTGGCCAGGGCGGTCCCAATTCTAGCTAGCACTACACACTGAAGGCTGATGTGCCGGTGAAACAGATCTAGTGGTGCTACTAGTCTTCCGAAAGCAACTGTAGCCACCTCGAAAGTGGTCCACAGAGTAGAGTTCACATAAGTTGTAGCTGTTGTAGTTCTCAAATTGAAACTCCAGACTGTAGATAGATGCCGAAGCAGTCAGAGTCCAGGAAACCAGAGTCCAGATTGAAGATGTTGTAGTAGTCAGCCGGCCCAGTGTCCAGAAGGTCGGGGTCAGCGAAGTAGTCCACTGTGTCATTCTGACAACCAGAATAGGACCTGTACACCACCGACCGTGGAGCAATCTCCACATCACAAAGTGCAGTGGCGGTGACAGTGTCGATCATGACGATGCTCACACACAGAAACAGATCAGGGATAGCTGCTGCCGTGAGGAATGTGCCAATTGAAGGTGCCCGTACACCACCAACCCGTGGAGCGGGTGGTGGGACGGCATCATGCAAGTCCCCGTCGTCGGACTCCGTGTCAGCCACGCTAGCGGAATCATGCGTGGAAGAAATATATGGAGGGAGGGGATTGAAAGAATTAGCTGACACTTCTGGAGCGGGCTCAAAGAAGCCCAACTGTACAGACATGTTGTCCATAAAGGATTTCTCGAAGGGCGGCTCACCGTCGACGAACTGCTTCGGGTAAATCACCTCGTCCCCTTCGGGTAGCACTTCACTTGTGTCGCATGATCTTTTATTTTTGTCGCACCATGCGACATATCAATTATATTCTGGGACGACAAAAGTGAGTACGGGGCTCATTATTGTCGCAGTGCGACAAACAGTGAGTACGGGGCTCATTATTGTCGCAGCGACACAAAGAAGACTGATATTTATGGACAGAATCTAGAAAAGTTGTACAAAAGATTATGACTGTAAACATGATATTACAGTTTACGGAAGAAACAATTTTGACACGCTGGCATATTCAAACTAACTAACAATCGGCAGGAGAATGCGCTCACGTTAGCACAGCATGATTCTATTTTCTACTCTATTTTCATTACATTACTATGCATATACATTTACAATAAAAGCGCAGTGCATACTATTTCGAATATGAAGTCACAGCTATGAACAAAACAAATCCTATCAAGGAGTGACTTCTGATATCCAAAAGCTAAGCAGGATGATGGGCACAGCAACATGCAATTCGCCAGCGATGAAAGTTAAACTGAAATACCTGCACACAGCGAACGCTAAAACGTCAGAACGAAGTGAAAAAATATTGCAAAAATCATAAAAACAGTCAGGCAAACATTCGAGAACAATAAGCAAAATAGCTCAAAATACACTCTTCACAAATTCCACACGGCAACATGCGTCGTCTCGCCGATGATCATAAAAGATTCGAAAAACGCAGTAAACGCAGTAAACGCAGTAAACGCAGTAAACGCAGTAAACGCAGTAAACGCAGTAAACGCAGTAAACGCAGTAAACGCAGACAAGTCAGAAATAAGATGAAATGACATAACCAGTTGCACACGCCATGGGTAACAGCACACACGCGAAACAAGCAATCAGGAAGGCAAGCAGGCATTCAGCATTGCGGAGAAACAGGAATATCCTGCAAAATTACAGAGCGCAAAGTCAGTGAGAGCGGTGGGACTCGAAACCACGCTGCACAATCTGTGCAGATATCGCCCTCGGAAAAAACGCACACAACAGGGGAAACGAACAAACCGAACGAATACAAAACAGGCGCTCGAAAACCAATAGTAAATTCCTGCAAAATATCAGTTAGTGAAAGCTTGTGACAACATGAAAACCGTCGGGCTTAGGCACAGCCCGTCAGCCGGCCTACAAGAACGAATGCCGTCTACGAAGAACTTTAAGTGCCGCCAGCAACCGAATGCTGCTGGCGGCGTCACACGTAGAGCAACAACGAACGCGACCTGTAGAACAACGAAAAGCAACTCAGCAAGGATGTTCCGATCTAACCGGAAATTAGTTAGTATGCAAGGAAAAAATACATGCAGCAGGACAAAGCAGGACACAGCAGAAAACAGTGTGAGGTGCGCCGCACAACCAAAGCGTCAAGAGTGAATGTATGTGTCAAAATCGAGATAATATCGGATATGTGAAATCAGCCAGCCGCAGCCGCGGCCCGCGTGGGTCTCACCGGTGAGCCGATTTCGCCATGACATGACATGCGTTGCCATGTTGATGTCGACCGGACGATGGATGGAGGTCACATCGACATGTCTAGCGGGTGTGGCATTCAACTGTGACACTGTAATCTTTGTGCGACGAAAGAAAGCACCGTGTCGCAAATACCATGCCATGTCAGCATGTTGCGAAAGCCTGTATTCAGTCGCATCGCATTTGTCGCGACGACGCCACACTTAAGGTGTGCTAGGGTAAGTCACGAGACAGTATGATGACGCGTCAGAGCTACGAGTGACGGGTACGATGACAGTCATCAGTGACAGGCATTTATGTGACCAGATGACAAGGGGGTCTGACAGAAATGACTGACAGAAATACCTGACCCGAAAGTGAGTTTTGGTGGGAAAACCAGCAGTCAGAGAAATTGGAGGGAAAGCTGGTATGGCCTCCAATATTGCCAAGTCAGCACAGTTATAATTATTCAGAGTGATATGGAGTGGCTCGGAATACAGTGATGATATAACTGGGCTAGTCGGCAGATTCTATGATGTGACTGTTCGAGTTCTCATGAAGTATGATGGGAACTGACAGGAGTCGACATCGAGTGAAGTTCGAAAGTCGAGATCGGAAACCATGGCATAAAGCAGCCGAACAGGCTGAATGAAACAGTTTTGAATTTGTTACTGAACAGCCACACCTGGCTTTTGTAACTCCGACATTTAAGAAAGATCCGATTCACATATATATGTATCTTGCTTACAGCCATACATATCTCTTGCAGGCTTGAACTAGGTTCCCTGTATTGTTAAGTAGACTTAGAAGCTCTTAGAGAGCACCCCCGAACAACTGGTATCAGCGTGGTTGCGTTAGACGCGACCTGTTAGTGCCGACTGAACTTCAGCTGTGCAATTATCGGCACACAACTTCTCCGCGAGGCCTTTCCGCGGGTTCCCACGAAAATTCTGAAGACGACGACGTAAAACACGCTTAATTGCGTCCGCCTTTCGTCAGGGCTGCGAATTTCGACGGAAAATATCATATACTGTTCCTGAATGCATATACCACACGTTCAAGTGTGATGTAATCCGTCTTTGCAGGTACCTTTCCGCGGGATCTGCCTTTCGTTAAACCGAAATCGGCGTCAATCGGCAGAAAATTTATCGCCCGTACTGTGTGAGTTCACTGCCGTTTACGTGCGTTCACTCACAGCGCAATCATGGACTTTCAGCATGGAATTCCGTCGCACACGGCTGTAGCGGCTTCCACGGAGCAATCGCAGTTTCTTTCGGCAGCGAATTACTCTGAATCGCTCGACCCGAGAATTGTTTCGCACGTCTTTCCGCAATCGGCTGCGCACACACAACCTGGACTCTCGTACGTTGGCTCAACGCAACAGCTGGATGTAAATTCTGCGTACGGATTTTTGCACGAACTGCCGCAGCGTAATTTTATGACGGCGCCGCCGCAATTTCAGCGGAATTCGTACGATTTTTCCGGCCCCCACAGTGGGTATGACGAGCGCAGCTCTAACGGTAGCCCAATTATGACAACGCCAGCCGGTCAATTTTGGCAGCCGCAGCCCCGTGATGATTTAGCTCACCAGAGGAATTTTCAACAGCAAATTTTTCTGCAGCAACAGCAGTACGGTCAGCAGCACCAACTGCCACCACGTGCCTTGTGGCCGCATACCACTCCGTTGCCAGCGGCTGCGTACGGCGTACCAATGGGGTACCCTTCTCCGGGTATGCTGTCTCCCCCGGTGCCGAATCTGTCAGTGCCTGAGCTCTCACCGTACCCCACGGCGTCCGTGGCACCGAATTTAGCCCTGTCCTATCCTGTTCCAGTGACGGAAGCAGCCGTTCAGCTACCACCTGCTGTGACACCTTTAGTGCACGTTGCCAGCGCAGGAATTACCCCCTCGGCAGGGGGGGGGGAAGTGGTGCAAGTACCAGTGAGTCCAGTACCACTGAGTACATTGCCCTGTGAGCCAGTAGGGGTTATTCCGGCACTGGAGACCCCTGTTCATACCCCTATTTTCACTCCGATTGCCACTAAGCTGCAGGACTTAGAACGGATGAACATGGCAGCACTGGCAGCACAATCCGTTTCTGCGACCTCCTGCCCGAAAGCGGGGAACCGAGCTTCCATATCGACCCTTTCCGCCGGAGGCTCTGGCAAAATTCCAACGTCATCGGTGACTGGAGGTGCCACTGTTGTCACTTGCCCAATGGTGGGGGATAGGGTCCCCACGTCGACCCTTTCCGCCGGAGGCTCTGGCCAAATTTCAACGTCATCGGTGTCTGGAAGTGCCACTGTTGTTACTTGCCCAATGGTGGGGGATAGGGTCCCCACGTCGACCCTTTCCGCCGGAGGCTCTGGCCAAATTTCAACGTCATCGGTGTCTGGAGATTCGGCTATTACAACGTCATCGGTGTCTGGAGATACGGCTGTTATAACGTCATCGGTGTCTGGAAATACGGCTGTCGCAACGTCATCGGTGTCTGGAGGTATGGTCGTTACAACGTCATCGGTGTCTGAAGGTGCGGCTGTTACAACGCCATCGGTGTCCGGAGTTGCGGCTGTTACCGACTCACGAACTGGCTCGACGACGACGCTGGAAGGACTGGCTGTAACCAGCGAGGGGCGCGCTGAACGAACCAGGAAGAGACCAGAACGTACTGAGCTTCTGATCCAGCGCAGCAGAGCCGCTGCCAGCCAGACTGCGACTGGTCAAGCGTCCTCTAGCTCGACTGTCTCGGCATCCTCACCTTCAATGCCGGGACAGTCAGCAAACGCTGCTTTAGCAGCCAAGGCAGGTGTGACCCCAGTCGCCCAAGCAGGCGCAGTTCCAGCGATTCGCGATCAGAATCCCTCCCCTGTCCTGAGCGCCGGAGGCTCTAGCGAGAACCTGACTCAGCCAGCATCAGCCTTGCAACACGCGGACTTTGTATTGCCTGACCCCTATGTCTCTGCAGAGGACTTTCCAGCGCTACCCCTTCCAGCGACACCGCGCCCAGCGATGGAAGCCAGAGGGGAATTGGCCAGCCGGGAATTGGTGGCTGCCCTGGAGAGAGTTGGACCGCAGCTGAAGGAAGGAGCACGGTCTGTCAGAGCTTTGAGAGAATCAGCCCGCCTCCAAGCATCAGAGCTTCCACCTCAGCCAGCTCGGCAGGCTCAGCCAGTTGGGCAACCCTCAGTTCCTCAGGGGGACAGGCAGAGATCGCCAGACCGAAGGAAGGATTTCCGGTCGCCAGAGCAAATAGCTCTGGACCGTGCGTACAGCAAGTGCGGGAAGGACCAGAAGGTCCGGGTGATCAGATGGATAGAGGGAACCAGCACTGCGTGGAGCGACCACAGTGGGGACAGCGCGGAATCGCAGGCTTCAGCCCCCGTGAGGTTGCAGATAGTTGCTCTGTCAGCTGAGGAGAAGAAGACCCTCACGCAATGGTTCTATAATGAACCACGCACCCGGAGCGGGAAGATCATTTGGCATCCGGCCTCCCCGCAGGAGTTGGCTGTGCTACAGGCCGGAGTGACAGAAAGGGAATACAGGCGTGCCCTTAAACACGGGACTTTGCTACACCAGGAAGGGCTGCCAAGGAAACTCTTCGCAGGAGTGAACTTTGGCAGAGCACGTGTTAAGGAAAGAGGAGCGACCCCCACCCGCAACACCTTCTCAGCTCTCTCGGATCGCTTCACAGCACTCTCAGCGGCTCCAGCAGAGGCCCAGAGGCAACCATCCGTGCCGCAGTGGGAAGAAATACCCAGATGCGGATTGGCATATCCCCCGGGCTTCTCACCAATTCCTCGTTTCCCTCCCAGCAGCGACAGCAGTGGGCCCAGTGACTCCAGCGATTCTACAGTTTCCCCGGAGCGAGGCAGCCGCGGCAGCAGCAGGCGTAGAGGCAGAGGTAGCAGCAGCGGCAGCAGCAGGCGGCAACGGAGGCGGAAGAAGCAGTTAGCCAAGAAGAGGGCAGTCAAGGCAGCAAAAGGGAAGGCTGTAGATGAGGAGCCTGCCTCTCGAGTATCAGCTCTGGAGCCTGAGCTGACAGAAGGGATGGCTGTCAGAACTTTGTTCAAAGACAAGGCTCTGCGGGACCAGGCTTTTGAGTGCCTCCCAGAAGAGCGCCAGAAGGCCGTCGCTCTGGCAGCAGCTCGAGGTGAAGTGGTGAGTTGGGAAGAGGAGGGCTGGGAAGCTTTGATAGCAACCCAGAGGGAGGTTCTGAAGGGAAAGGAGGCCATCTGTGCAGTAGTCCCTTCACCCGAAGAGTCGGAGTGGGTCTGGTATGACTGGACTAAGGCTCGGCATCCCTCACTGAGTCCCGACGAGGCGTGGCGTTTAGCCATAACCACCCGATCTGAGTCCGGAGGATCCCCGTCCAAGTCTGGCAATGATGAAGCATCAGGCTCAGCGTCATCGGCTAAGGCAGCCCCACCAATCCACGAAGCCCTGGAAGAGTGGAGAGACCCACTGGTACCCATCACTGTAGAACAGGGTATCAGGGACTACGTGAGGCGCCACGATGCTGACGCTCAGACAGCCGTGGCCATAGCCAAACAGTACTCCACTCTAGCGATTAGCTATGGGCACGCTCAAAACCACAGAGCTCGGGAGTCACTGATCAGCCCGGTGATGCAGCTGGTAGGACCCAGACGGGATCAGGCTGTTCAGAGCGGCACGGATTGCAGCAGATGCGGTAGACTGTTGTTGTCACCAACTGGAGGGGTTAAGGTCGCCTCTGGGTTAGTATGGGACGTCATGTCGGGACCCAACAGAACGTGTGAGCAAGTTCCACTCTGTCAGAATTGTACTCAGCCGCCCTGGTCTGGTGCATTGGCCCAACTGCCCAACATCCCAACTCCCAGTGTCACTTTACCACAGTCACAACCCCCTCGACAGTCCCAGCCTCCACCTCCACCAGAGGAACCTGAAGACTGTCCACCGCCCCGAAGACCAGTCGAGCAGGAGCAGACAGAGAGGGATCAACAGCGGGCAGACTACACCAAGCTGAAGGAGTTGGAAGCTGAGGACAGATTGTTGCTTTCTCTACGGAAACTACGGGACCGCATCACCACGTACACATGCCCTACGGATAGCCCCAGCGGGGACAGACCATCTGGACATCTGTTAGCTCCCCTGAAGAAGTTTATGAGAGAACTGCAAGATCACTTCAAGGAGGCACTGGTGAAGAGGGCGTTGACGAAGAAGAAGTCCTGCGACGATGGAGATCAGGAAGGGGCCACCATCACCACCGTGCCAGAAGAACTACGACTGATCATCAGGGACCGGGTGGAGGGGTCAGCGCAAGGAGTTCTAACTCAGAAGGTGTTGGCCAACCAGATGCAGAGTCCGGACGACTTAGTGGCCACGCTTGCGCGAGCGTGTGTTACTGACGCTCACCTGAGTATCCTACCCAATATGCTGTCGCGAGCTCGTCAAGCCTCTGGCAAGAACGCTGGAAGAAACGCCGCCACCTTCCATCACTCTCTCATGGAGTCCTTCGACATGTTGGAAATGCTGCATAACCATGGGGTGACGGGACCAGTAAGTAAGTAGAGCGGCACTACCGGGTATATTCCTAAGTGGACTGACACCAGAACTGCATGCCAGAGTCCACAAAGAATTGGTTGGAAAGGTGGATTTCAACCAGAGCTCTGGGAAGGTTGGATGGGAGGCAGAGCTACTGCGCAGATATGTGGAGCAAGCTACGATGGAGGAACGCAAGGATCCTGCGCATCTGAAGACTGCCCGCGATCAATCCCCCTTCCCTGTAGCTCCTTTGGCAGAATTCTGGGAGGAAGAAGCATCTCCCAAGGAACAATGCTACGCCATGCCCACAACCACTACTCCAACGGAAGTGGAAGGCCGGCAGCTGCCAGGATCGTCAGTCTACTCTGGCTGTCGAAAATGCAAGTCCAAGGAGCACCTGGCTCGCGACTGCCCACATCAACACCAGCCCCAGCAGAAAGCAGCCTGGGTCAAATGTATCTGGGAGGAGGCCTTCGAGACCTTCAAGAACGCGGGAATAGATACTGGATCTGGCGGAATAGTGGAGCAGCAGCTGGCACTGGTAGCCCCGGAGCACATGGATTTTGCCGAGGGAGAGTCGACGGGGGCCGGTGCCTCTCCCGGACAACGCGGATAGGCCCCCAGGCCCGCGAGGTAAGTACTCCGCACCTCGCCATGGCCATCAGGAGGGAGGCCGACTCTGGAAGAGAACCAGAGAGAGGCAGGCAGAGTCAGACCTACCGATGGATCACTCACTTCAGAGAGGATCATCGGATGAGGCACGGACCAGGACCAGCGCAGCGAGCGGTGGAGAAGATGAGGCGAGCATTACGCTGGCTGAAGAGGTCACGGCCAATCACAGTGGTAGCACCAGGGAGAACTGAGCCAAACGCTGCGCCGGCACAGCAGGCATCCCAACCAACAGAGGTTCAGATCAGATTTCCTCTGTTCGGCAAAGGGAGTCAAGGAGCCCCTAGCTCAAAAGGGGTGTACCAGCGCGCGTTGCAGCCCCCAGGAGTCAGAAGAGTGCGCTTTAGAGAGGAAGCAGCCCCGCGCCAGCTGGTCGGGAGAGCTCTGCGCCGACAACTGGATCGCGCTAAGCAGCCAGTGCTATCACACGCCCAGCAACGGTTACGCGACGGACACCTGTCAGCAGCCTGGAAAGCAGCACAGACAGTAACGCGCAGAAGGAAGGAAGTGGAAGTGCACGGGCACAGAGTCAGAAGCGCATTGGCGCAGATTCGGGAGCGTGTTGACCAGCTGAGGAAGATCACCCGGGCGCATCAGGAAGCAGAGGCAGCTCGACCTGCGCCATGGCCTGGTGATTCAGAACCAGAAGATCAGGTCACCAGGCAGGCTCGTTGGCAAGCCAAGATAGCAGAGGCCGGCACGTACCATCTGCCGGAAGACAATTCAGATGAGGAGCTGAATCCGCCTGAGAAGGAGCCAGGACTGCACAAACTGGCCAGCATCAGACCAGAGATAGGGGTGGACGCAGGGTCTGGACGCTGGGGAGAATGGTTGGATGCAGATGTACTAGCCGCTATGGACGCGAAGGGGCCCACTCTGCTGATTTTCTGGGCTTGGGTAGGCAGAGTACGAGTAAAAGTCTTGGTGGACTCTGGAGCTTCTTCTAGCTTCACTTCTGTGGAGGCCGCCAAGAAGTTTAAACTCCAGCCCAAGAAACACGAGACGCCGATGAAGGTGCAGGTGGCAGATGGCACCGTGTACGACGCCAACTCTTGCGTCCGTCCGAAGCTCACAGCCGAGACACGGAAGGGCAGTTATGCCAAACAGGTTACTCTGCGCGTCATGCCATTAGCACTCGGAGTGGACATAGTGTTGGGCGGAGACTGGCTACGAGCACAGAAGAAGGTCACATTTGACTACGCCCAGTATGGTAGCGTAAAGTTCGGACATGGGTCGCAGAAAGTAGTCATCGCGGGTTGCAACCCTGGGTCGTCATCTACAGGGTCTGGGCAGGCCATGGGACTGGTAGAGGCACAGCTTATCAGTACTAAGCAAGCCAGGAAGGACCTGCGAGCTTTGAAGAATAGCGGCGAGGAGGCGTACCTGATGTATCTGGCTCCAGATGGTACATTTAAAATGGAGGCCACCGACGACCCCAACTCTCCTTTAGAGGCCTCTGCAGCCTTATCAGAGTCATCTTCATCATCATCATCGGAGGCAGAGGGTGACAACGCTAGGCTGAGGGGGGGGGAAAGTTACCTCTGACGAGGAAGGCTGCGATAGCGACAGTACAGTAGCAAGCGTAGCCACCCTAATCTCCGACAGCAGTTCGTCTGAATCTGAACAAGATGCAACGGAGCAGGAGGACTGGGCACAGGAGCAGGTGTGTGCTCTACGACCGGTGACGTGCCCCACATCAGCGCAACCCGCTGTGCGAGATTGGGGACCTTACCCCACAAGGGCCAGATGGGAGGCGTTCCAGATGCTTCCACGAGAGCGCAGGGAGCAGGCTGCACAGCATCACGCGGAGGAATTGGAACCTGAGTGGGAAGAGGAGGCATACTGTTTGTGGAAAACAGGGCAGGCACTGCGTCTGCAGCAGGAGCAACGGAGGAGCAGAGGGGTGAACCACAGGAGATCGCGCAGAGTTAGCGAGCCAGTACTGGCAGCACCTACTATAGAAGCTGAGACAGGGCAAGGCAAAGATGGGTATAGCTGTTTCAGGAAAGAGGCACCAGCTGCTGCGGCGACACCTAGTGATGAGCACAGCAAAGGTGAGACCAAGGAGGCCAAGCCGGATGAGGAGGACGCAGAGGTACCACAATGGATCCTGGACGAGCTGGTGAAGCTGAAGCAGCGGTACCAGGACGTGGTGGGCATGGAGCTTCCTGAGGGCGTCGTGGACCGCGACCACAAATCGCCGCTGCGCGTGGACCCCGAGTACCGTGATGGTGCACGGCACAAGAGGTGCTACAAGCTGTCCATGGAGGAGTTGCGACAACTTCGTGGGCAACTGGACGAGCTCTTGGCAAAGGGATACATCCGTCCCTCGTCTTCACCTTGGGGCAGTCCAGTCCTGATGGTGCCCAAGCCCTCCAACCCCAAGGAGCTGCGACTGGTGATCGACTATCGCCAGATCAACGAGATCACCGTGAAGGACCGTTACCCTCTCCCTGACGTACAGTCTCTCATCGATGACCTGCATGGAGCGACTATCTTCTCTACCGCGGACGCTCTGTGGGGATTCTGGCAGGTGCCCATGGAGGAGGACGCGATCGAGAAGACGGCCATGACCACGCCGTTTGGAGCTTATGAGTGGTTGGTCATGCCTATGGGGCTGTCCAATAGCCCTTCGTGCTGGCAGCGAATGATGCAGAAATACTTGGGCCACCTGCCGTTCGTCAGAGTCTTTGTGGATGACATCATGATCTTCTCTCGCAACCCCGAGGAGCACCTGGACCATCTGCGGCAGGTTTTGGAGGTATGCCGACAGAATAAGGTCAAGTTGAAGGAGTCCAAGTTACGTTGTTTCAAACGCTCAGTACGTTTTCTGGGACACGTCATTGACCGCGCAGGTTGCCGGCCTCAGCAAGACAAGATAGCTTCCATACGGGACTGGCCGCGACTCGAGACGGTGAAGCACGTGCGACAGTTCTTGGGCTTGGCTGGGTTCTATCGACGGTACATACAGGGTTTCGCTGACTTAGCGCACCCTTTGACCAAGCTGACCAAGAACCTAGTGCCATGGGAATGGGGACCAGAGCAGGAACACGCCTTTGAACGCCTCAAGACCGCTCTCACCACGGCACCGACCTTGATCTTGCCCGATCAGGAAGCAGCGCATCGCGGCACCAGCCCCTTTGTTGTGCAGACTGATGCGAGTGCAGTGGCTTTAGCTGGCGTGCTGATGGAGGATCTAGGCAAGGGCCTGCAACCCATAGCCTTCGAGAGTAAGCAGTTCTCGTCTGCTGAGCAGAACTACCACGCAGGTGAGCGTGAGCTAGCCGCCATCCACCACTGCACTACGCAGACTTGGAGGCATTACCTGATATTCACGGAGTTCAGGTTAATGGGGGATCATGCTCCTCTAAAGTGGTTATTCGCACCTGGACGGGAGCTCAGCCGACGCCAGGCTAGGTGGTACGAAGACCTGGTGGAGGTAGGAGTGCACGCCATGGAGCACGTGCCTGGACGCACACTGGTGGTACCGGACGCTGCCTCACGGCGACCGGACTACGTGCAGGCGACGGCGCGCGAGGGGCTGAAGGAGGCTGGCTATGTGGATCCGAGCACTGACCAGCCGGTGTCTGCAGAGGAGGGTAGAAGAGCTGCGGGAGCCAAGGGGAAATCAGAAGACATGGTGGCTGGCCTGAAGGTTGCAGAAGAGGAAGACCCCACTTCACCCCTCGACTTAGAGCTCAGCTCGTCGGACGAGGAGGAAGGTGAGTACCCACCGGTCAGTGAGCCCAAAGTAACCGGTAAGCTAACTCAGCTGAACGGTCTCTGGTGGGCATAAACACCGGACTTATGGCTGGACGCTATGGTCACAGTGGAGAGGATGGCCGCGCTACCAGCAATGGCAGGAGTCCAGACACGAGCCCAGAGTGAGCAGCGACCAGCAGAGAAGCAGCAGCCAGCAGCGGTACAGCAGCAGCCCACACCAAGGATGCAACCTGGGGAACCCCTGGTAGACAATCAGGACTGGAAGCTGATTCCGTCTGAGTTTAGTCGATTGCAAGCCAAGTACGCGAAAGTGTTGGGTGGACGGTTCCAGGTGGACGCATGCTGCGACCTCATGGGGCAGAACCGGCAGGTGGACACGTTCTGGACAGATTGTCTGAAGGAACAGTGGAGGGGTCGCGTGGTGTGGTGTAACCCACCCTTCTCGGATTCCAAGGTGAGCATTGCTGACATCCTAAGACACTATGCTTTAGAGGCCCGACACGCTCCCCAGAGCACAGCCGCGCTGTTCCTGTTGCCTGACTTCCCGCAGGCTGACTGGCGGCCCCTGCTGCGAGAGTACGGAATGGAAATTGCAGAGACCATACCCCGAGTGATCGAGCAAGGGGAGCCCAACCGGATGTTCGTCTCTCCTGGCGAAGAAAGGGGACACCGTACAGCCCTGCAAGAGTTGCCCATTCCATGGCCTGTCTTGGTAGTGTTGGCTAAGCCGCAGCGAAAGCACTTTGAAGAGATCACAGCCCCAAGGGAGAGACCCTCAGCATCACCAGCGGTAACTCTCAAGGGCGCAGCCGCCAAGATCAGGGACCAGGCAGGAGTGGTGGAACCAGGCATGTTTCTGCGTGCCTTACGAGCAGAGCACAGGCGCAGTGAGTACCTTTCAGCTCTGAAGCAGGAACTACTGGCCACTCAACATCACCGCACCGAGCATTTTCGACTGGTGAGTAACATCATCTGGAGAGTGGCGGAAGGGCGCTATCAGGTGGTCCTAGCTCCCGACTCCCCTCTGAGAGAGTTGGTCTTGAGGGAGGCTCATGAAGCACCTGCAGCTGGCCACACAGGGAGGGACAAGACCCTGGACAGAGTCAGGCGACGATTCTGGTGGCCGCGTATGGATCTGGACGTAGCTGAATGGGTGAAGACGTGTGTAACCTGCCAGCAAACCCAGCCGCGCCAGGGATACCCAGCAGGCCTGTTACAGCCTCACTCTGTGCCTAGTCGATTGTGGGAAGTGGTGAGTATAGACTTTGTTACTGGGCTCCCCACGACAGAGAGAGGTGTGAACGCCTTCGCCACCTTTACTTGTAAACTGAGTAAGATGGTGCACGTGGTCCCAATGGCGTACAATGATAGCTCAGCGGAGGTGGTGACCAGAATGTTCATGGATGCGGTGTGGCGACTGCACGGAGCCCCAATGAAGATTGTGTGCGACCGGGACCCGCGCTTTCGAGATGCTCTGACCCAGGAGTTCATGCGACTGATGGGCGTGAAGGTAGCCCGCACCACCCCTTATCACCCGCAGAGTGATGGCCAGGCGGAGCGCAGTAACCACACTGTGGAGCGCATGCTGCGTTGCTACGTGGCAGAGAACCAGGAGGATTGGGACCTGTGGGTGGCTCCAGCGGAGTACGCCATCAACGACTCCAAGTCGGCAGTGACAGGGTTCTCACCGTTCGAACTGGTGTATGGACATGCGCCAGCGACTCAGTTGGACCTCTTCATGGATGCAGCTCTGGAGGGAGGCGCAAAGAGGAGGAAGGGAGGTCGCACAGCAGCGGACAAGCAGGGTACCGCTCACCAGCTGGCCAAGCAGTTCGCGCAGCAGCTGCAGGCGGCACGAGAAGGTTTGCAACTAGCTCAGCAGCGTATGATAGAGCAGTTCGATGCACGGCACCGTCTCCAACAGTACAAGGTGAATGATCAGGTGTGGGTGGATGGACAGCACCTGACGCTGCCCGGTGACAGGGGCTTGAAACCCAAGTTGCGCAAGTTGCGGCACGGACCTCTGCGAGTAGTAGAGTGTCTATACAGTGATCGACAGCAAGAACTGCCAGTACAGGACCGAGGAGCCCCGTCAGCCTACAGACTGGAGCTGCCTGTGCACTGGAAGGTGCATGACACTTTCACTGCAGATAGGCTCAGCCCAGTACAGTCAGGCGCAGATCACTTTGTTAGCAGACGGGAGGAGATGGCACCACCGCCAGTAATGGTAGAAGGGCAGAAGGAGCGCGAGGTGGAGCGCATCATTCGCACGCGCTTCAGAAAGCTAGGCGGAAAAACTGGCGGGTCAGTACAGGAGTGGTTGACTAAGTGGAAGGGTTTACCACACAGTCACAGCCAGTGGCGGACTCGAGAAGACCTGGAGGGCAAGGGAGGCAGGCTGGAACCTCTGAGAGCCTTTGAGGCTGATGAGGAGAAGCAGAGGAGGGCTCCAGAAAAGAGGCGTAGGGAGACGCACGGCCAGCAGCAGGAGCAGAGGGCTCAGCTCATGGCAATGAGAGCCCCCACTCCGAAGGTCTACAGTAAGGGTGCCAGTCAGGTGTACCAGCCACATCTCACAACAGTGCAACACCCCGTGAGAATCCTCGTCCTCTTCTGTGGGACTGGATCTGTGGAGCAACAGTTCCAACGACAGTTCGACGGCTGCGAAGTGGTGACAGTGGATATTCTTCCCAAGTGGCAAGCAACATGCACTGAGGACATTCTCCACTGGAACTACAAGCTGTACCCCCGACACCACTTCGACGTGATCTGGGCGAGCCCACCATGTAAGGAGTACAGCAAGGCCAAGACTATAGGAGTACCAGATCTGGAACTGGCTGATCGACGAGTGAAGCGTACCCGGCAGATCATCGAGTACTACGATCCAGCATACTACTTCATTGAGAACCCAGCTGGGGATGCACTGCGAGGGCTGCACACGCGACCTGTGATGAAGGGGTTACCCGACCCTCACCCCGTCTCCTACTGTAGGTATGGGACACCTTACATGAAACCTACACATATCTGGACGAACGCCGTGCTACCCGTACCCCTGCTGCAGTGTACTCAAGCAACGCCATGTCCCGCGAGAGCTGTGCTGGGAAAGCACGAGAACACATCGCAAGAAGGAGTTTCAGGGTCCAGAACACGAGGCATGGGGTCAGCGCAAGCAGTATACGCGATTCCCCGCACCTTATTGCACCATCTGTTCTGTGGACTGAAGTTGGGCAAGCGCATGAGCGAGGAAAGTGCAGCAGCTATCATGGACCTCATCGCCACCCTGACAGCGCAGACGGATGAGATCTCGATGCAGGAACAAGATACTGGGGTCTAAAACCCTCAGGGCGCAAAGCAGCGCAAGACCCGCAAAGCGAGAAAAGTACCAGGGCGACAGAACCGTTTAAGCGTTGGCAGCGCAATTCGGGGACGGAACCTAGGGAAACCTCCAGCGCGGAAGGGGACTCAGACCCAAGGACTGAGGGGCACGGGACACAAGAACCCGAGGCTTAGAAGCCAGGGGGACTCAGACCCAAGGACTGAGGGGCACGGGACCCGAGAACCCGAGGCTTAGAAGCCAGCATCACTGTGCATGTTTGTTGATCCCCAGACAGTGTAAATA
>LGRX02025100.1:0-36420 GCA_001247695.2 Cymbomonas tetramitiformis | reverse complement strand
CCCCCGCCAGCGCCAGCGTGCTAATGAATTGTTCATTAGAAGGAACGCGATTCATGAGCCAGCCAGCACCATTCGTTATTTTCCTCACGTCAGCCTTACAAACTGAAATTTTCGAGAAAACTGTGTGCTGATTTTTCGAAGTGATAAAATGGACCCAGCGAGTAGGCAACAGCTTAGAGAGCTGCACACAGACATGAAGACAGACAGACAGATATTATGGTGTACACACCATAACACCAATAATTGCCTACAGTAATGCCATGTGCAATAATTAGCCTAAAGCCATGTGCACCGCGTCAAGTTATGCCAGCGTCAATTCCTTATGTTAAGATTGCCGAAAGCATGCCAGCCAGCGAGCGCCTTCCTTATTTTGGACCTCTTCCTTATTTTTTTTGGGTCCAGCCAGCCAAATCACTAAAATCGTGACCCCCCCCCCAAAAAAAACGCTGGCTGATTCCTTAACGGTGAATTCCTTAATACTGAGTGTCTACTGTATCAGTCAGCAGTCCAGTGTTGGTCCTAGGGATCTATCATAGGGGCCTGACCGGGACTCCCAGTCAGGGCTGCCTATACAGATTTCAGCAGCATCTTTAACGAAACCGCACTCACCCGCGAGGCGTTGGGTGGACGCTGCTGGACGTGCTTCCCCGCGAGATGGGAAGCGGGCTTTACTTGAGGTCACGAAAAGGCTACAGTCTCCTGTCAAAACTATCAGTCTCCTGTCCGTCAGAATCTTCTCAAAAAAAACAGTGTTCGCCCCATGAGGCGAACCTGAAAATGTTTTTCTGAAAAATAATAATATGATATAATATTTTCTGAAGGTTTTTCGAAGCTGGAGGAAGATAAAAACGAAGGTAAAAGCGCGCTGTTTCTTACAGCGTGATTTGCGCCTTCCTGTTTCGTTCAATATGCCCAAACCCTACTCACAGTGTGTCCTTCCTGCAAAATTCTTTTATGATTGTCTTTCGCTAACCCGTGTCTTGGCCTAAAGAGTTAAACTCTGCGGGCAGGATACGTAAAAATAAGCATGGTGAAGTGAGCAAAGAGCTCTGCTCTGCGCTCGCGAGGAACCAAAAACCTTTCGCTAATACGAACATCGGAAAAAAGAAGATAAAAAACAAAACGTACAAGAGACTTTGGGAAAAAACATCTCTAATCCTTTCCTTGGTGTTTGCTTCCATTGCGTCTTCAGCAGATATGGAGAACGAATCGGAGCGTCCGCTAGGACAGGCTTGGGATAAAGCTGCGACACTTGAAGAAATAAAAAAGCGCAGTGGTGAGATCAAAAGCAAATTCACTGAGTGGGAGTCCTCAGGACTCGACAAGATCGAAATAGGCTCGTGCCTATACACAGAATTCATCAAGGCAGTGAAGGAAGACTTGGGGGACGAAGTGGAATTAAACGTCACTGTTTACTTCGGCGATCTCGCGTTACGAAACAGAGTCCTTCTAACGACCACAATCTTCAAAGTAAGTAACTGTAATTTCCCCCTCTCTTGTATGAAAGATACTGTGATAAGCATTATGTTAGCACTTGTAATTTCGCGAGCGCATTGCGGCTGTGGAAAGAAGCATCGCGAAACCCTGAATAAAGCTGACTGCCAAAACGTTTTTACTCTTCCATTTTTCCGCAGACATTCCAGCGAAATAACATCGCTAAAGCACCGGAAAATTATGTTAGCACCTGAAATTTCACGCGCCCATTGCTGCTGTGGAAAGAAGCATCGCGAAACCCTGAACAAAGCTGACTGCCAAATCGCTTTAACTCTTCCATTTTTTCGCAGACATTCCAGCGTAATAACATCGCTAAAGCACCGGAAAATTATGCTAGCACCTGAAATTTTACGTGAGCATTGTTCTCGCGGAAAGAAGCATCGCGAAACCCTGAACAAAGCTGACTGCCAAATCGCTTTAACTCTTCCATTTTTTCGCAGACATTCCAGCGTAATAACATCGCTAAAGCACCGGAAAATTATGCTAGCACCTGAAATTTTACGTGAGCATTGTTCTCGCGGAAAGAAGCATCGCAAAGCTTTGACAAAAGCTGACAACAACAACGCTGCGACACTTGCATTTTCCCGCAGACACCCTAATAAAACAGCATTACTAACACACCGAAAAATTTGTATGCAGCACTGCTGTGATCTCTTCTATGTGGCGACGAGAGAAGGCGAGCAAGTGGTTTTGGTTGCTGGGGCAAGCGACGTTGCCAAGAAAATCTTGGGAGCATCGAAGGGCGAGATTGACGTGGCGAGCCTGTGCAACTGCGGAGAGCAGCTGCTGGATTTTGACCAGTACACGCGTGTACTGTCAGCTGTGGAGAAGATAATCGAAGACATTCACAAAGGAGACCACGACCTGAATAGCGAACACCTGCAGCTCGCCAACTCTCTGGAAAAACTTATGGACACCGCCTCCAAGGAGATCCCACAACCCTCCACTGAAGCACCTCCTGCGGAAGATCGCACACCAAACGAGGTGAGCCAAAACGGCATAAAATTACTCGAGCAATTGACTTCCATTACTTGGCTTTCACAAAGGGGCACGCCCCCTACCTTGGCACGTCACACATTGCGGCTAAGAATTAAACAAGTGACCGCATCAAACTCCATCACACTCTGCCCTCTAACAAATTTACAAGAGTCATTGGACACAATTCTTTTCTGTCAACAGGCACCGGTGGGTATGCAAGACTACGAGGAAGAGGACGAGTTCGATCTTGCAGCGTTTGACGAGGCAGAGGAATTCGAGAATTTAAACAGAGAGCTTCAAGAGAACGACGATTACGACACGGACGACGAGGACGGTGGACTGCAGAACGACGATTTTCTCGCATCGGTCAAAGTCAAGAGACTGGGTGCCACGACAGCAGGCCCCTTCACAGAGCGCGAGATCTCAGAAGTAGGCAGGCTGCTTAAAACGGTGTTGCTCCAATCACAGAAGTCAGTTGCAATCTTCAGCGTAGAGGGAAAGAAATACCCTGACAGTGCCACTCCCTTTATGCACGTGAAAGTTGCCTCGATTGAGGAGGCCCGAGTCCTGGTGGAATACGCAATCGTGGTAGCTGACGGCCAGGATTTTCTCATTACGCCCAAGAGCAGCAAACTAACGTGCATTACTCTGGGTTTCAAAGCATACAGGGCCGGAAAGCAGCCGAGGCTAGCTCACATTCTTAACCACATCAAAGCCTCGCCATTCTCAAAGTTCATTAAAGAGATTACCTTTCAGCAGACGTTCACAGTCAACACAAGGGCAGGCGGTAAAAAGAAAAGATCGAAACTCGTGAGACAAATTTTTGTTCAACTGAAATCAGGACTTGGCAGGCACCCAGAACCAGCTAAGATTGACAGAACTAACAAAGATCACGCTCTGTACGCACTCCCTCTGGAGTACCATTGGTCTGGCCTAGGCACAGTTTTCATCTCGAAGTGCTCCGCCTTGATCTGCCAAAGCTGTGAGGGTAGAGTAGCAAACGGCCACAGCTCAAAAAACTGCCCCGTAAAGATCTACGGACTCACCGGTTCGGCATCCCAGTTCGCAGAGCCCAGCGGGCCGTCAGCTGAGAGCAACATCCCGCCAGGATTTGGTGAAGGAACAGGCCAGAGCACTGATCAGAAGGCTCCCCGCCGCACACTTCAAAGGCACGGTGGACATCCCCGAAACTGCAGGTGCACGGCTTGCATTAAAGGTAACAAAGTTTCACACACCTTCTGTGATTGTGTTTTACATTGCTGTTATGCTTCTTCCACTTGTCTTGAATTCCTTGCTTGTAACTTAACACACACTGCAATTCGGCAGGGAAAAAGAGATCCCTTGCACAATCTGAACCGACACCAAGCCCAGGTGAACGGAAGAAAACTGCAGGAAGCGACAGGAGAGAGCAACTCACTCAAATTGCTCAGCAAGAAGGAGCTGAGTTGCAAAACAGGTTTAAAGCATTGGAAGATATGGACTTTGAGACTTAAGTCTGCTGTCTTTCCTCTCCGAAAGATCTCAGGCTGCCATTGTTTTGAAAAGCTGACACCTAGGTTGTACTTCCATTGGCACCACCAGACATTGATCGGCTTTCAATTGTTAACTTCAGAGCTGCCTGATAGTGCTCATCGTGTAACACAGCACAACACTCTAAGTATGAGTGATAGCCGTAAAACATTCACACGGCATCCCAGAGCTGTTCACTCAGTTCCATCTTATGCTAATTCTCCAGCACACACCTGCATTTCTCTTCTAACTCAGAATTGTGCTGCCTCTGCTTACAATCGACTTAAACAAGCCAGCAGTGTCAGTTTATTTTTTGCCCTGCTCAATTTGATCTCCAACTTTCTCACCCTGTCTGTGAAAATTCACAAGTCAACTGATAGCACACCCACCAGACTGGTGAGACATACTGAGTGTACACTCACTGCGGAGGGCAGTACTAACCAGCTCAACAATAAGGTCATAGATATAGTTAAACACCTGTTGGGTTGGAAAATAAACAGTATGGTAAACCTTTCAAACAGATACATAGAAGTCACCAAAAATGTTAGTAACTTAACTAGTTTCTATGCCACTAATAAGTGCTGGTTTGGTAGTGTGACAATACAGTCTGTTAACATAATATACACCTCTGATAGCTTAAGAAAACAGTCCTCAAACCGAACTCGGCAGGCTGTTAACTTAAGGCAACAGTATGTCAACTTAACACACATATGTGTTAACTTAACGCGGCAGTCTGATAACATATATCAGACTGATAACTTGACACACTTTCATGTGAACATAACACACATGTATGAAACTTTGATACGGCAACTTGTTTGGACCGCGGAAAGCCCAAATAAACTCACATACTTTCCGAAGCGGCTTGCTGCTAACCTGAAGCGGGTCACGGCGAACTTAGCTTGTTGTTTAAACAACTTAGAACCGAATGCAATACACCTTAATAGTAATGATAAAATAATTTTACGAGAGACCCGAAGGCACGAACACATGATTCTAGGGGGAAAGGCGGCTATAAGCACCAAAATAATAGGAAACCCTAACCTCTCGAGTCGATACCTAGGGAATATGGGACGGGTAGAGGTGCGTAGGAGTAAAATTGGGCGAAAATATTTCACACAATGCTTATATATGACAATAAGGGATAGTAGGGAAAAAATAAAGGAAACCGGACAACCTTGGACCGGAAGCGAATTGCATGAGGCACAATTCGCTAAAAATCGAAATTTTGCAAAAAAGAGCCTAGAACCAAAAAATTTTAGGGAAGGGACCCGAGGACATATACGAAACCATGTGCGAAAGAGGAATGCCCAAATAAACGATATGGTATCTGAGGGGAGGCAACAAGTGGGTGTAACGCGTTACACGGAGAGCACAATAATGCTCAGAAGCCACGGGAATGGGGGAAGCAAGGTGCGCACTGGTCTTATAAAAGACACGCGGAGTGTAGCCAAGCGGGCCACAGATAAACCAATACGGTGCTCGGAAATAATACAGCGATATATTGCAAATCTAATGCGGTGGAAGAAAAACTTAAAAAAGCATACCTTCAATCTGGTATGGACCGAAAGGGCTGTTAACTCAACACAATATATGTATCTTATAGTAAGCCCAGCACGGTCCGAAATATATTTTAAATGGAAATAAAAATAGATAAAGCTATAAGCGGCAGCATAATTATGACATATTACATAATGAGACACCTCTTGAGATGTGAGGAAAATATTATTAAAACACGAGCGGAAATGCAAACAACCACTTACGGGCCCACTATCATGCTTCTTCATATAATGGCAGAACTCAGCAGAATGAAGTTGAACCCTAAAAAATATTTCCCGGGACCCAGAGTCATAATACACCTAGCCCACAAGAGACCTAAGGCCTGCAAAGGGATAAGCAAGAGCGCCTTGAAATACATGATTCAAAACCCCAAAACGGCATGGCTTTGGGAGAGAACATGGACCCAAACTGCAAAGAAACCCAAAATGAATTTACCTTCAAGAATAATGAAATATAAAACCCACCACAAGAAGGATAACGATACCAAACAATATAATATTTCGGAACCCGAGAAGCTGTTATGCGGTGGAGCAAGCACCGAAGATAACGCAGTAGTTGAAACCACAATGGCCACGGAATCACTCCTTTCAGAAAAGGGGTGGTTAAATGCAACTCATGTTGGTGATGCAATGAAAATACGGGACCCGAGTACCATAGCCCCTATGGACCTTACAGACATGATGCTGAAGATGACAGGGGAGGACCAAAAACTCACACAACTCATTAATAGCAGACTCAAGAAATATGGCCACACACAAATAGGCGTGTGTGACAATATACATTGGCGTCTCATAATGATTCGCTCATCATCACCTGGGAAAATAGAAGCTTACATATATGATCCCTTTGGAGATAAAGCCGAAAGAGAAACCATTAATATGATTGAGGCAGCACTCAAAACCTGGTTAAAAAATTTCATAACCATTACAGAATATAATGAATTCACAACTACCACTAGCAAGGAAACATTTCAAACAGATACATACAACTGTGGCACATGGGTAGCAAAAACCGCCTTCAGATGGGCACAATGGAACAGAGGCTTGCACCAGACCTCATTTTTCGAGTACCTAAAATCTGATCTATATATTGGGGAGTATGGCAACAAAACGATGCAAAAGGAAATACATAAATACCGATTAGAAATGAGGGAAGAAATAGGGCTGCAGGTAAAGAATACCCGTAACACACTGGAGCTCAAACACTTGGATCACGCTGGAAATGACGCCGCAATCAGCGGCCCTAATATGACCTTACCTCCCCACCACATCCTCACACGCAGAGGTGCCACACCCAAAAAGCAGATAGAAACTCTGATAGAAACTTTTAAACTGAAATGGAAGACACACACCACTAATGAAACAATAGTTTCAGAAGCCATCGAATCGCATAGGAAATATCATCACACCTCGAACACGGATAACACCAACATTCAAATTCATCTTCTTGTGGCTAAGGACATATGGTCAACTGCAGTCCACATCATTCCAGAAAGACAGATTATTCACTGTGAGTTTGATATCTCTAACAATAAACACCAGAAAGACATTTCCACACTTTTTCCTCAAGACCTGAGAGTGCACCGCATAACCTTGAAACTGGGAGTACACCCGAATAACATGGGGGTTTTCAATTTTACGCTAGCCCACAAAGTCTGTCACATCCTGCACAACACTAAATTCTTCTCAGCAGCACAATTAAACAGAGACCTGCTATACGAACTTGAAAACCTAAACATTAGAATTCTACCACAAACGGGCAGAGAAGCCAGGATAACCAAACACGAAAATAACAAAGCCATTTCGACCATACGACAATCACTGAGAACCCACCTTCCGAAAATTGATGCACATCCAACAAAGCCAAATTCTGAGCACAAAGACTGTAAATCCACCCACACTGCGTATAATCACCTCATCTCAGGCAAAGGAAAGCCTTCCTGTGAACCCCACACATATGGATACCGCAGGAAACACTCTCATAAACAAAAGAGAATAATCCGTAAAACCAAATGCACAAACAAAATCTTTGATATCGAGAACATTTATGACGCAGATGGCAGATGCATACTACAAAAAGCAAAACACAAAAACGCCATGAGACAGTCAGAAGAAATAGACCGACTCACTAAACTACAACTAGCACAACACTCTAACAATTTGATTATAATGGGTATGAATATGAGAGGCCTCCGACACCACAAAGAAGATAAAGACAGTTTAATCAAATTAGAAACAATCTGCAATCTTTTAATTGACGGACGGGCTGATATAATATGTATATCAGAAACCAAGGTAAATACTGAAAACCTTGCATTAATCAAAACCCTAATGACACAAAAAGGAATCCAATTTCGCACGTCTCATGTAAATGAAAGAGCTTCCATTGGTTCCATGATCCTATGGAATCCGAAAAGTTTGCCACTATCCACCTCGGTCACCACAATCGATGGAGATGCAAAGAGAGCAGTAATGACCAAATTTTCAGGAAATAACGGGTTTGAGCTCTACATAGCCAGCGGTTATATGAATGATGCTACACTAGTAGAGGAACAAGTGGAATTATATGACACACTTACTGACTGGGCAGGGAGGGCAGGAAATAATCCAAAAAAGGCCTACGTAGAGATAGGTGACAAAAACTGCACCATTACCCCAAATCAGCGGGTGTCAGGTGGAAATTA
Source organism: Cymbomonas tetramitiformis (assembly GCA_001247695.2). NCBI lineage: Eukaryota > Viridiplantae > Chlorophyta > Pyramimonadophyceae > Pyramimonadales > Pyramimonadaceae > Cymbomonas > Cymbomonas tetramitiformis. The sequence continues at coordinate 28,196 of LGRX02025100.1, read as the reverse complement.
CATGTCGTATCAAGAGCATGTCGAAAAGAATAAGCATCTTTTAACCTATTTCAACAATGACAGATGCTCCCTTAATGAACTGATAATGGACCGTAATCCAAACACGGAAATTTTCACACATGTCATATCCAAAAACTCAAAAGCAAAACTCACCCATATCATGGCCAACACAGCTATGGCAGAAATGACCGTTAAAACAGGATGGACGGAGGAAAACCCTTATATCATCTCCGACCACGGGATAGTATGGGCTGAATTTAAGCTCCCTCAAATCGACACCAAACCGGAGATTTCCACCGATACAACTTTGCCAACACCTAGATTTAATGGTGCCAAGGAAACCACACATGATGAGTACCCAGGGTACCCAATTAGAATGACAAACAAAAATAAGGGTACAAAAAGGAAAATAAACAGGAAAGATATTGTAGGACTTCTCGAAGCAAACGGATACAGCACAAACGAACTCGTGCACGCGTGCATCAATAAAAACAAAGCTAGAACCGCTATCAGCACCATTAAGGGTGACACCACTGATCTTGATCTTAAACGGGATAATACTGACGGCAGCCCCATAACAGTGAGTAAGCTCATAGCTAAAAATAAAGAGGCAGACAATATAGAACAATGTCTGAAATGGCACAACAAACCCAAGGAATGGTGGATTCACCTTAATAGCCCATGGCATGCAGCTCACTTACTCTCTAGAGGAAAGGGGATGCCGGAAGGTGGTCTCAACTTAGGCCATAACGACAAAGATAACATCTGGCATATAGGTTCGCCTCACCTTTTAAATAAGAAAGATGTTAATGCCTATCTCAAACGTCATCTGTCATTCAGCTCACTAGAAGTTAAGAAAATCACGAAATCCAACACAGATGAGCACATGACCAGCTGGAATATTCTCCTACAACCCCATATGCCCGCGAAATTCTGGAACCTGTACGGATCTGAGATGCATTCGGAAAAAATAGATTGCACCGCCCATTTATTCCAATACGCTACAGGCTGGGTGTCTTACACTGAAAGACTACATAGCACACTTGAAATGGAAAATGGATCGGAAGCAACTAGAAACGGCGGCACTGGCCTCAAGGAAATGCACCCTGACGCGACATGGGACACCCTGCACAAATTGGCACATCAGGCGGCAAGTGACGCCTTTGGCACCAAGAATCTGAACATAGCTGGGAGGTCTGAAAAACCATCAGCAATATCTAATTATATATACAAATGGCTAAACACAGTACGCCGCATCATCAAATATTTGGACACAAGAACTCATGCAAGCAACATTCCTAAGCAAGCCAAAAAGGCTGCCCGCACGCTACCTTTTGCCTCGCTCAAACCCAAACACAATGAAACGGCAGCCACATGGGGAGCACGTTTGCATGAAAATTATGTAATAATCAGAAATGCTTTTCAGAAAAGCAGAGACACCGACATTGAACGACGCAATCTCCGAGAAAAGGAAGCCCTGCAGCATCTTTTCTCAACTAACCTTTCGAGGTTTCTAGACACAGTCATGGGAAAGATGAAACCTACTGAAAAAGGTGCAGCCGCTACCCCAGGTAGTGATGGAAAGATACCTGAGACAAAGACAGAAAGACTTAACACAACACTAGATGAATACAAAAATAAAAAACTATTTTCTACTAACCCGAACGAGCCAGATGAACTCCCACAGTGGCTCACTGACATTCTAAAGGACAGCCCTAAAATCCCCGATACGGCCGCTGCTAGACTACTGACAGAAATCACGCACAAAGAACTCCAACAAGCATACTCGGACTGTGGTATCTCCACAGCACCAGGACCCTCAGGAATGAGATACTCGCAGTGGATCAAGGGCCCAGAGAATTTTCAAGAGGTTACTGTCTCACTTTTTAACCACATTCTTATAACTGGGAAATTTCCAAAGAGTGCAAAATCTGGAGTCATCCTTCCAATCCCTAAAAATCCCTCTGCACCATGTACAATAGATAACTCTAGACCCCTCACAATGTTGGAAACGGGTCTTAAACTATTTAACACAATAATTGCTAACCGTCTCAAAACAATACTTAACACTCACCCAATTCTCTTTCCCATTCAAGATGCGTTTCTTCCGAATAAAAACATAGATGACTCACTTCAAATTCTGAATGAAGTAATTTCGGATGCCAATAGATACGACAAAGACCTCCACGTAGTTTACTTGGACCTCAAACAAGCATTTGACAGAGCTGAATTCTGGATGAGCAATTTAGCGCTGAGAAAGCTGGGACTCCCATCACAAATAATCAACATCATCTCGGACATTACTAATGATGCCTCTAGAATGGTACTCACTGAAGAAGGCCTCACGGATGAATGGTCCCTAGAATGTGGAGTCCCTCAGGGAGAAGTTTTGAGCCCACTAAGGTTTGTAGCCATTATGGACATTTTGGCAATTTGGTTAGCAAAAAGAGCAAACGGTGTAAACCCGACAGGATCCACATATGGATATGAACTGAGCTCGGAACGCCATAGACCAGACAAACCAGGAAATAATGTTATTCCTCCCTCCCAAAACCTATTAGAAAAGGACACCACTTTAAATATCTTTGCACGGTTCTTTTGTGATGACATCATTCTCGTGGGGAAAACTAAAGACGAAGTTCAAGACATGCTAGGTATAGTTAATGAATTTATGAGCTTCATTGGTATTCCCATCAATGTTAAGAAATCCAAATACTCTTACAGAAAGCGCATTAAACCTCAGGGCAAAACAGTAACGCGATATGACCCGTCCGATGATTTACTCATCTCAGGGGGTCACCTGGAGCCCAATACAAATGACCCAAGTCCTTCCATTGATTCGAAATGGATACCCCCTGAGTCACCAGAATTCCTCGATTTCTCCAACAGCAAAGAGGTAAACAGATATCTCGGAGTATGGTTTGCACTAAATGGGGAATGGGACAAACAGGCGGAAATCCTTATCGACAGACTTAAATCTACTCTCACATCCATCCAACTGCAACACATGACTCTACACCAGCTAAGATATGTTATAAATGCGGTTGTAGTTCCGAGGATGGCATACCCCCTTAAAGTTACCTCAGCAATTGCCAACTCCTCAAAGAATGTCGCAATTGAATTAGACAAAATGATAGCTTCGTTTATAATTAAATATTTGGGCTGCCCAGTTGACACCAATCACCAAATAATCTGGACAGCAGTCTGCCAAGGCGGGTACGGTATTGATAGTGTCTTTGATGTTGTAACCGCGTCGTGTATCACCGAAACTATGAACACCCTGTGTTCTGCGGATGAACACGAATATTGGCAACACAACCACACGGACCGTATCACTGATCCCCACCTCATCTCACTATACCGTAGAAATAGCAATCTATGGCTTAAAATAATAATTCAAAACATGAACAACGAAATGGGTAAAAATGTTATATCGGGTTTCCCCTTATCGCACTATGCAACCTACAGTCATACTAAAGACAAACGCTTTAACTGGTTTAGGCGCACAGGTCACATCATGGCAAAACTTGGATACGCTATTGACTCTAAAAATTACCCTGAAAATGAAGCGGGTGAAACCACATTAATCACCACCCTTCCCAGACAACTCTACATGTCGAGGAATGTTACCTCCGCAATACAAAAATACAACCTCAAGCACACAGGTTCATTTCTAACTCCCTGCGGTGGAATGTTAAAAAACTGGCAAGAAAATAAATGTTTTTTCAGGCTGAATGGCAGTAGACCCCCTGGATGGCTAACCGAAATCGAAAAGGAAATGCTTCAAAACCCTGTAGATTTGGACCCACAGGCTAGATATGTCAAGAAACAATATAGAGACAATATAGTACCCCCTGACACGGGTGAATTTCATTGGAAAGGAAATGGTGACCGAAATTCCATCTCTCTTATTCACATTACCAATATTGACTTAGAGGCCATGTCAATACAATATACAGAATACAGTAACAATGCCATAAACCCTAATGTCTTTGTCAGAATCAAAGGTACCAACAGTCTTCAATACGACTTTGCATATAGCATCACCAATGACGGCTGCATCCTAATTCCAGCAGGTTCTATTTTTGAATATAATGACCATATGGACCCGCCCTCTTCTGTCCTTGCTACAGTTAGTGATATCAACTCACACTATGATTACATCTCAGACAGACAGTATGAAACCATTATTGCCAGAATGAAAAACAAAACTGCGGAGGAAGAAAGTGAATACAGCTGCCCTAGCGACTCGGAAGAAGAAACCAACCCCAACGCCGAAAAGAGCAAACAAATGGAAGACTATGATATGGCAAGCGATGGTTCCCTTTTTGCTGGAAAGAAAACAGCATGCAGTGGGGCAGCATATGCTATAAAAAACTTTGACAACGGGATGCCACTTGTACGGAAGATGAATATCCCCCCCTCAAGAACTTTCTCCGCACAGGGGCTCCTTATCAAGGAGGATATCCAAAACCCGAGTAGCACATCTGCTGAAATTGCGGGACTGCGATTTCTACTCACAGAACAAAAAGAGAAACTCCTCAAATCCATTACTCCAATGGTACATGCCATTGACTCCATGGCAGCAATATCTGCGGTAACAAAGGATGGCAGGTCCATGAGTGCTCGGGACAAACTACGTGAAGCTAATCGCAGAGATGTGCAGGCTGTTCGCCTACTGCTAGAAGAACTTGGCTTCTACAGTGAAGGAGACCACAGTAAAATCATCCTTAAATGGATTAGGGGTCACAATAATGACAAAGTCCACGACAGAGTGGACCGTACTGCTAAAAGAGCCTCATTCAGAGGGGGCTGTTTTGACATCTCCCGCTACGACCCTGCCGAGGAACTACCCTTCTCATTATTCTTTTTTGAGGTCCCTATTTTAGGCGATATACGTAGTCACATCAGAAGAATTCAACGACTCTCACACTATCATAATTGGAGAACCCTACAGTCCCAAGGGAAGCATCTGAGAATGCTCAACGAGAATAACACCGCCCCCACCAAAGATATTTCCAAAATGACACCTAAAGCTTTCACCGCTTCTAGAAGTAGAGAACTCCTGGGTCTTCAAGCCTCTCCTGCACGCTTATTTAAACTGGGGAAAATCGGGTCCGAAAACTGCCCCTACTGCCAACAGAATACAAAATGCACCTTCGAACACATCCAACTTGAATGCCCAGGACTTAATGATAGTTTGTATAATCTTAGAACAACCCAAGATATCGAACTAAGGAAAATCATCGCTGAAGAAATCTCAGAAAAGCCTAAACTACTAAACCCTGGAAAGGGTACCACATACATCAGAACACAACCATCGAAACTTTTTCCACTTGCTGACCTAAGACAGGAAATGAATGAGGAATTATACTTACACGCTCTCCCGGAAGCTAGCATGTACCGTCCATCAAGTTCAAAAAAGAATACCATTGCTGTGACCGCAAAGCCTGAAGTGAACCATGTTACGGGGACAATTAAATATCCCGAACTCCAATATGTCCAAAAGAAAGAGTTTTGGAAACTTTTGGCTTGGCACCGCCTTTCCAACAAAGCAGTCCCATGCTCACTTGCGGAGTACTCGAATAGGGCACACGATATCCATGAAGCCCTCAATGCATGTAAGTTTGAATCGGGAGACCCTAAAAACTGCTATGCAATAAGAAGAAGCCTCTTAGATATTTTGGTGGATGACAGAAACCTTGACAAAAACGGCTGTGAACTTTTCTCCAACCCACTAAATGCCCACCCTAGAATTTACTCGAGAAGATGCATACCCACCACTAGAATGAAAAAAGCCCTCAAGCCCTTCTGTTATCATGGGAAAATCGGTTTTGATGGCCTCGCTTGGGATGCCTACGTGGACCCGTTAACAGGCATTGGCAGAATAGTTTACGGAAATCCCCCCTTTGATGGAAAGGATAAGGGCAAATCTTCGGCGGTTATGACTACCTTGGAGATGGGACATAAAGCGGCCAACACTGTACCCGGATTTTCAGGAACATGGATTCTTCCACTGTCTCCCAAAAACCAAAAAAGATGGTTTGATAAAGGTTTTAAACTCGTTTTCAGATTCCCGCATAACACTATTCCATTTATCCCACATGGTTATTGGACGGGTGATGACCCCTACGTTCTCCCAGGTGGCGGATGCTATAAGGATGATTTTTCGGATGTCGTTATCATAGCTATAGACAGTGCACCCAGCGATACTCAACCAGCCTTTGACTGGAGGCCTACACAGAAAAAGATTGCTAGATGGTTCCTCAATGTCCTTCCTAAGTCCAGAGTCACGGAGAGGAGACTAGAATACACCGGAGTTAGCCCTGATATTTGGAATGAAGTTCTGAACGAAAGGGACAACGTACTCCCTTCTTCGTTGTGCCCATGGCCCACTCAAGACCCCCCCTATCATCAGAATGGTGCTGAGCATTATTATGGCGGTCACCATGATACGACAATCACCAATGCAGCTTCTAAGCCCTTCATTAGCACCGTGAAATGGCCCAAAGCACTTACACTCATGGGGTACCTCCCTCCTCTTTTCGGTACTGTCCTCAACACGATAGGTGTTCCCCGTGGCAAGATTAAACCTCTCCTTAAAAAACTTTCAAGAATCTGTAGGCAACACACCAGAAATAGGCGAGACTTGTTTTCGTTGAACACCCCCACCACCTTGAACACTGACCCGCATACAGTTGACATCCTGGGCAATGAGACCATCACGGAAACAGAAGCTGTGCAAAAAACAAATGACTTTCTTCAAACCCTCCTGCAATAATTTTCAAAAGTCTTGCAATAAAGATGGCTCTCTGTCCTATAGGGGAGGGGCCCTCCCCCCCTCTCCCCTCCCCCACCACCCCCCCCTCTCCTCCGCCCACCCTGACCTCCTTCCTCATCGTCTCCAAATACCCCCTTAATTCTTCGACTTCCCTCCCCACCGCCTAGTTTCAGCCACCCCTCCACTCACCCGGCCATGGCTGCTTCTCCATCTTCTAGAGTTTTTTGCTTAGCACCTAGCTTTTTCTCTAGGTGTCACCCTGCTGAAAAGTGGGTTGAGCCCCTTTGTGGGCGCGCTATAGTAGAGGGAGTAGCCCCTAGTGTTTTCACTAGCCTGCTTTGCAGGGTTACCGCACTCTCAGGACATTGTCCCTTCTGCTAGCGTAAATGTTTTATTATTATTATTATTAAGGCTACTCCCTCGAGTTCTCCGACCCCTTGGGAACTACGAGGAGTTGTGTGCCATCCACTTCGCCTCCAACCTCGACCCCGATCCGTTAATCCAAGACTTCGACGCCTGCCTGACGGCTATCCGCAACTCGCCCTCTGGTCCGCTCGACGACATGATGGCCAAGAAGCAGCTGCTCGCGTCCCTCGACCCCATCATGTACCACAAGGTCGCCACGCCGCTTCGGCTCGACGTGGACTTGGCCAAGGTCGACCTCGAGGACATCTACGCCCACATCCTCGAGATTTGGGCAGGGAATAAGGCTTACCGTGAGAGGCCGGCCCGGGGCCGTTTGAAGTCAGCCCGGGCCGGTTGCGGGCCGCTCGATTGTTGGATGCGGGCCGTCTCTCAAGGGTCCCGATTATGAAAATTTTCGTGAAAATTGTGCGATTTTTATGAACTTGCCATACTTAAAATTAAAATTTTGGGCAAAATTGCGGGCAAATTTGAAGATTGGCCGGGCTGGCCGAAAGTGGGCCGATAAAACTTCCAAATGCGGGCCGCTTCAAAAAAAGAAAAGCCTTCTTCTCTGGATTTGGGAGAGCGAGAACGGTGTTGGCCGCGGGAAGCAGCCTAAACCGTCACCTCCGACTTCCCCGGCATTGCTTTACTCTTGTGACGTGAACGTGAAGGACCTCATCATGGAGTTCGAGAAGCAATTGGAGGCCGCCACTTCGGCTCTCGTGACGCTCAAGGACTCCGTCACGAAGAGCGACGAGCCCCTTTCGGGCTTTGTGGATTCCTCCCGTCGCCACCCGCAGCGTGACGGTAAGCGTGGTGTCTCTTTCCCACCCTCACGTTGGCGCGATGAGCGCAACAGGAGGGATGACGGCAAGTTCCATGGCCGCGACAATCGTGTTGGAGGCTATGGCGGGCGAAAGAGCTTCCGCTTCGCCGCGAGCCCGCTCAAGATCGACGGGAATTGGCGACAAGACCACTACAAAAAGCACTCCGCCCACAACATCTCCTTCCACGTGGCCTCCTCCGCCTTCGTCCCTGAGTGCGCGCGTTGTCCTCCTGGACACTACCACGACACCGCGAATTGCCCCACGGACGACGTGGCATGCGCGGAGTGCGACTTGGTGACTGCCGACGAGAACGACGAGATCGTCTCCGCGTTCCAGACCGCCTTCGACGCTCAGGACGACGCCACCTTCGCTCGACTTTGTGGGCAACATGATCAACCCGTTGTTCGTCACGACGAAGAGCCCTTCACCTTCGCGGACGACATCAACATTGGCCTTCGGGCGCAGTACGCGGGCTTGAAGCCTTCTCCGCCCTCTCTCCTTGCTACACGCGTGCACGAGGCGCGCACGGCTCTCCGTGAGCTGAAGCAGGTAACCGGTGGTGCTGAATCGGCCCCGCAACATTTTCCCATGGTTCATTTCGGCTCGGCCGCGCCCGCCGTGATCGACGAGAACATCGTGGAGCCTGAGCCGCAAGTGACACTCGAGAGCGAAGAAAACGCGCTAATCTTCCCGAAGCAATTCGTCGACAACGAGCCCCCCTTCGAGCAGTCCTTTCGATGGACGGCATGTCTGTGAAATTGGGCTTCTTCGAGCCCGAGCCGCAGGTCTTGTGAGATATATTATACCGTAATATATCGAGTGGTCACTGAATACTTTTCATACAAATGTCAACTGATTATAAGAGATAATTGAATATAAGCGTATCTGTGACCTAGGTTTCTGCCACCAAGTACTGTACGAGTACTGGTACAGCTAAACGGAGTCATGCACATAATGACCTACGGTGCACTGAATCCAGCACACCACCCTGTAACTGTACGGAGTGCTGTTCAGGTGGCAGAGAGCGGAGCACAGACAAATCAAACTGTTCCGAAACAACAAACAGCTAGGAGCTGGAAACTGCTAGAGGGAGGCCTGTGCTTCAGCCAGGGCGGTCCCCTTCTAAAACTGCTGCTAGGATACTACTACTGCTCTCAAGCTAAGTTCCTACATACAGCTCAATCTTGCAGGTACTCAGCCACTTTCAAAGTGGTCCACAAAGCTGCAGAGTTCACCAGAGTTGAAGTAGTCGTCAGTGTCAAAGATATTCAACCAGAACCAGAGTCCAGAAGTCATAATCCAGAACCAGAGCCCAGAGACCAGTGTATGTCCAGAACCAGAAGCCAGAACCATAATCCAGAAGCCAAGACCAAAAGCCAGAACCAGTAGAAGATTCGTAGAACAAATTCAGAAAATCTGAAAAGTGAAAATCTGAACCCAAGCCTGCCGAAACCACAGAAGGAAAAGGAATGCCGAAAAGAAAAGTGCACGGCAAGGCAGACAGACTGTTGGCAGTCACCTCAGTGGGATGTACTGCTGCGGTGAATACAGGGTCTCGATCGAGCACCACCGAACGAACCCTGAACCGCTGACACACATGCAAGACACATGAGTGCGGGCAGGGCTAGAGATGCAAAAGAGTAGACTCTCGGCAATGTTGCCACACCTACACGTGATCGTGTAGCCGGTGGGGCCGAGGGAATCCCGTCTCCGGAATAAGAAAAACCGTCGGAGTCGTCGTCATCGTCGATCACGGAAAGCTCTCCCGGGTGAATCGACTCGTGAACCGAGTCAATCGAGCACAATTTAAGGGAGGGGTTAGAGCATGCCGGCATTACCTCGGTCCATAAAAGTGACATGGAGAGGCTCCTCGAAAGGAGACTCGACAGAAGCCGGGTCCGATGCCAAAACCGGGTATAGCCCAGTGTCGATCTCGTGATTGGCAGGTGGTGGCGCATCGCACACCACCTGCGGTACAGATAAAGTGGTAAGATGCAGAGGTGGCTGCACACTGGCAGTGGCAGCACCACCGACCCGTGCAGCTACTGTAGCCGCAGACCGTAGGGAGTCCAGGACACCACGTGCATCAGAAAGTACACCCTCCATGCCGGCGTCCGAAGCACCACCACGACCCAAGCCCGCATAGTGGGCACGTAATCCCACGTCGTGCCGCACCGCACCGGGTAGGTGAAGGGCTCAGGGTCGTCACGCACCAGCGGCTGGTCGTGCTCGTGGCACAGGTCAGCGAATTCCTCGTCGTTCTCGTCGTCGAAGGCGGTCTGGAAGGCCGAAACCACCTCGTCCAAGTCCATGGCGGCATTACGAAGCCCCATATCACACGAACCACACACCACCGGGCAACGTGCCGTGTCGTGAAAGTGCCCAGGGCAGAGGGGGCACTCCTGTACGGAAGGCCGAGGATGCAGACTGAGTGAAAAGAAATGCTCCTAGCACCCTGCGGCCGATGCGATTGAGGCCAATTCCCGCCCTTCGGGAGTGGGGAGGCCGCGAAGCGATGCTTCCATCCCACGTGACGATTACGGCCGTGAAATTTACCGTCGGTCCGACGGTTCCGCTCGTCACGCCACTTGGACGGTGGAAACCTCACACCACCGCTCCCATGCCGACGGGGAGAATCATTCCGTGGCGGCGGCGTGTCTCGTGCAACCTCGCGCTCGTCATGACGGAGGGAGGCAAGTAGGGCAGAGGCCTCACCAATGATACGAGCGAACTCCTCGAGGAAGTCCGAGACGTCACTCGGCTCCCCACCTGCGTAAGCCAGTCCGAGAGGCGTGTGCGTCGGGATAGGCGCGGCTGCCTTGGGGCGGGTGGGAGGGCCATTAGGGTTCGCACACCACCACACTTCCAGAATGTGAGTGTAAACCTCCTCGATGCTCACCTTCGCCAATTCAGTGTCAAGGCGAAGCGGGGTGATCACCTCCTTGTAAAATTCGGTGTCCAGTGCCGCTAGGAGCTGCCTCTTGGCAGCCTCGTCGTCCAGAGCGCCGGCTCCGCTAGCCGCAATCGCTTTTAGGCACTCATCAAATTGGGCCACTAAGGGCTCTGGATCAACAGAGGACCCAAAAGAAATGCTCAAGAGCTCCTCGTGATGGCGGAGCGGCCGATGCCCAGGCGGCAGCAGCCGCTTGGTGATCTCAAGGAGGGCACGCTTACCGTCGCGCGGAGAAACCCGAGCCGAAGCGTCAACCCACCTTCGAGCTGTAGAGGGTGGTGTTGTCAAAGGGACCAACGCACGAAGTAAAATGTCGTTGAAGATCGGGTGAACCTCTTTGGTGACGTCCACGAGGTCAAAGATGTCCTCGTTGGCGGTGTCCTTGTTGACAAAAGATGCCTCCAAGGCAGTCACCAAGGAGTCCCAAAGAAGTTGACGATGAGGTTCACTTCCGGAAAATGAAGACGCCTTAGTACCTAAGGTGTCTTTCGCAACACGCTTAACAACGTCAGTGTCCCAGGATGATTGTAACACGGCATTGCCACGTGTCTTGTCAGCAGCAGCGAGTGCAACATGCGCTGACTGCGGAGTGCTCTTATATCGAGCACCCACGTTCCTAGCAAAAATAGAATCTAGGCGCATTCTAGCGCCTACGGCCGGTGTATTATTAACTGAGGATGAAGTCATCAGAATAAATTCCTATAATAGGAGGGGGGTTGGGGAAAAGGCGAGGCGCAAATCGTAAGGTGGCGAGCGAGGGTAATGCAGTTGCGGAGTAAGGACAAGATGGGGTAGAACAAAATCAACGAAGTCGAATACGCGACGGCCAAGGAGATGTCGACAGGGGTGATCAAGCCAAGTCAAAAACAAAATCCAACGCGGACACTCGAAGAAGTTGCCGAAAGTCCCAATCCGAAACCTCACCGCAACTTAGCGCAAACCGCACGCTCTAAAGTGGCCGATTCAACACCTCCAGAGGCCCCAACGCCCCGCCAAGCGGAAAAGCTTAGCCAATCATGGCAAAGTCAGCAGTGAGAAAAGCGGGGTAATACCCCATAACCTGTGGGATATATTATACCGTGATATATCGAGTGGTCACTGAATACTTTTCATACAAGTGTCAACTGATTATAAGAGATAATTGAATATAAGCGTATCTGTGACCTAGGTTTCTGCCACCAAGTACTGTACGAGTACTGGTACCGCTAAACGGAGTCATGCACATAATGACCTACGGTGCACTGAATCCAGCAGGTCTCACTTCAATCCTTCAACCCCCTGCCTCCGTACGTTTCTTCCACGCATGATTCGACTAGCGTGGCTGACTCGGAGTCGGACGACGAGGAATTGCATGCGGACGCACCGCCACCCGCTCCACGGGTTGGTGGTGTCCGGACGCCGTCAATTGGAAATCTTCTCACGGCAGCGACACTGCCGGCTCTGTTCGCGTGTGTGAGCATGGCTTTGCTCGACACCGTCACCGCCTCCGCACTTTGTGGCGTGGAGATTGCTCCACGGGCGGTGGTGTGCGGACAGTTCTTCAATTATCAGAATTGCGCAATGGACTTCTTCCCTGACTCCGCCTTTCTGGACTCTGGACCCGTTGACCCCGACGACGACTTCAATCTGGACTCTGATTTTCCGGACTCTGACACTTTTGACTTCTTCAATCTGGACTTTGAGATTGACAACAGCAACGACTTCAACACTGAAACTCTGCTTTGTGGACCACTTTCAAAGTGGCTAGAGTTGTTTTGTAACTGCTAGTAGCCCTACTAGATCAGCTTCAAGGCCAAGATGCCTCCCTGTGTGCACGGCTAGCTAGAGATTTGGGACCGCCCTGGCCAAGAGCACAGGCCCCCTCTAGAAATTGTTTTCCACCGCTTGAGATGGTGTGTTTTCGAAATGTAACAACCCTGCTCCACCCTATCTAACTCTTCCTCCGTAATAGTACAGGGTGGTGTGCTGGATGTGACACACCGTGTGTCACTTCCTGTTATCTGTACTAGTACTCGGTACAGTACGGGTGTCGCAGGTTTAGGGTTTCCGGCATAAAGCCGAGACTAACTTATGTTTATTTACACTCTTGCAAACCGAAAGTGAAAGCGATTCTGACCGTAACTCAATATATAGTCGTAGCTATATATCTCACAATAACCGAAATCCGGGTGAAGGCTACGCCAGTTCACCAGTCCTGATCCCATAAAAAAATTGGGAAAAGAAAAAAATGTAGCGAATTTATATTTTAAGGGTAGGGTGCACTCAGTTTTCGACCTATTTAATTTCATAGCATTTTCCATATTTAATAGATTTCCAGGGTTATTTATTTTGTAAAATCGCAGGGAGCAGCATAACCTATAGACCGATATCCCACTATAATCTACGGTCAGTTTGGGGTGTTATAAAGTATATAAAAAATCGAGAAAAGATTCTAGTGATCCATTTTTTAGTTATTTAGGTTATGGCGCCAGCTATGCAAAATTTGAAGTACCTAGCGCCAGAACCTGAATAACTTAAAAATGGATCACTAGAATCTTTTCTCGAATTTTTATATACTTTATAACACCCCAAACTGACCGTAGATCACAGTGGGATATCGGTCTATAGGTTATGGAGCTCCCTGCGATTTTTCAAAATAAATAACCCTGGAAATTTATTAAATATGGAAAATGCTATGAAATTAAATGAGTCGAAAACTGAGTGCACCCTACCCTTAAAAGCCGACCATTCTTTATTAATTATTATCACTTTACTATCCTGTATCCGCGCCAGCCTCGTATGACGTATCATGCGATGGGCCTGAGAACCCGAACCTACAACCTTCAGCTTTGAGCTCAAGCGCCTTCACCCTTAACGCTTTTTAAAAATGTGCGGATTACCGTTATGGGTTTAGGTTTATCATTTATGCATTATTGATTACCGTGCTCAACGGATCTACAGCATTTCACGTTGATGTGACTACACTCGGAGATCTGTTCGAGTTCCTGACGAGGACCAGGAAGAATATTCTCCCATACCGGGCGGGGTACAAGCGTTTCTGAGAAGTCGAATCGCTGCTTATGTCACTGATAAACTGTCGCTATGATAAGTCTGTGCCGCTTTGTACGATCTCAATATTTATATCAATGCCGCCATCCCGTTTCTGTCACCTGATAAGGCTGTAGCAACGTCAGTGCCCTGCGATTCAGAGTCCCGGAAATTCTTATATCGGGCTTGTCAACCTGTGCATCGGAGGTAAACCTTAGGGCCAACTGAAAGGGTGTCCTTTTTGCGAATTCGAGTGCCAAGATTTTCTCGGAACGCGGCAATATCCCTGCGAGATGTCTCACGGCGCCTTTTTCTTGGCGAGCAGAGTCTCACTCAGGATGCAGTTTACCGTGGCCATCGCAGTGAGTGCTACAGGTTTGTTCTTTTGTGCGAACAAAGCATTTCACACGTTTTTTGCATCAAGACTTGGAAATATAGATGTGGGAGGCGCATGCCACCCCTCCGTGAACAAGGCGGTTTCCGAGCAGCGCTCCAACGCTCAGGCGGGAGACATCCACTCGCTGTGGCGGTTCTTGTGTGTCACCGACCAGGATGAAGTAAAGTCTTTCGGATCGAACGAAATAATTTCACAAAAAGATTCTGATAAGAACTCTATTATATTTGTTAGCGGCAACTGGTATGATCAGAGCAAAGTCGCAGCCGTGTTGGCTCTCGCGCGGGAGCTCCCGCGCGCGACCGTTCTATTGACCGGAGGTATTGGGCGCCTAACTGACGCATCTTCGAAGGCTGCTGGCGGTGAGGCGCTGCTTATGCGAGCGAGACTTGTGGCGGCTGGACTGGCTCAAGATCGCATCTCGGTCTTCACTGGAGGTCTGGTGACTACGCACAATCTCCAGGCCCTCCTCTTGTTTATGAAACAGCGTCATGAGGGCGCAATGGTGGCGTCGGCACGCGTGTTTGTGGTTGAGGAGAGCTACTTGATGCGACGCGTGTTAGCCACACTGCTTGCCCTCTTACTAAAGGATGACGTCGCACTCTCGCACATACAGTCCCTCACCCCCGTCCCAACGGAAACTTCATGGGATGGTCTCATTCGAAAACACGGGGATCACGAGGGAATTGCTGCTTTCTTTGTGCTTGGTGAGCTTCAGCGGTTGCTACAATATAGTTCTCCCAAAGCTAGCGTGTACCTGTTCCCGCAAGACGCGGCCTTTGGAGGGACCTTGCCTCCGGGCACTCCGTGTTCGGGCTTGATGTCGGTACTGGGAGACTTGCAGCGCTCCTCGCTCGAGGTCTCGATCGTTGAAAATGCGATAAAGACGCTCGAGTCTGAGTACCGGACTGCTATAGATCAGTTCAAGCGCGTGATTAATCTGGGCCCAGATAACGTCATGCAGCAACTGGCACCCAAAACATCACGATAACAATATTCAGTACAAAAAAGTGTACAACTTGTCTGACAACAATGTTTTGTACATGTCTTCCAAGGTCCGTTTGAATTGCATGGCGCAACCTGCACCTTTCATCGGCATATGATCGGGGACGTATGTGGGTGTTCACGCCGTTACTTTACACTGATTGGAATTCCAACTTCAGCTTTGTGTCCGTGTTATTCCAGTCGTGTGTCAAAATATGCCGACACGTTATGTTGTTTGGAACGCATCTTTGTGCGGTTATATTCATGCTTGTTGAGTATACCTTGATGGATTCATACATACCGAACCTGTGCACTCACAGGCCGTGTTCATTAATTTGGAAATTCGTTCTTACCCTTAGGCTCAGAATCCCGCACACCGTGAAAAGGGTATCGCACTACTGTAACGCTAGAAATGGTCGTGAAGTCGCTCCCAGCGGGCATGGCAATGTTGCAACCGACATGTAGAGCACTGGGCAATATAGTTTGCATTGGAATTGCCAGGAATTGTTGTATCACATACTGGCAATCATTCACGCTGCAGTATGCGTAAATCCATCAGAAACCCTAACTTTCAGCTGATTTTGACGGTTTCAAGATGAAGAGTACGGTCGAGCGTCACCGTCCTTTGGTTTTGGTGAGCATCGAAGGGCGGTCGGCGGCATTACATTATCACGGTGGGCTTTATTATCTCCATAACCGGGGGGCGCCAGATCATCGATCAATCGCCCGATTAATCGTTTTCAAACCCCGTCGATTAATCGCGATTAACGATTGATGGTGCCCAGATACTATTATCGTTATGACATGAAAGCTTAAATAATAGTGTGCTGTGCAATGTCGGATCTCCGGGATCTTCTACTTCCGCATCCGCCGTGCCCTGCTGTGCGCTGGGTCGTGCCAATCGCTGTTCGCGATTATTCGTCCGATCGAAAAATACGATCATTCGTCCGAAATTCGGGCCGGCGCCAGGGAGTACCGCTTCAAGCCTTGAAATAAATAAATAACTAAATAAAACGGTGTCTTAAAGTGGACTCCGTTCATGTGCATCATTCGAAGATGGCTCCTCCTCCGTCGGTTGGGGATGTGACGTTTTTGTGGTGGTTTGTCCGTATTTTTAAAGACTCAAAGACTACCGGGAGTGCTGAATTAGCTCATTCGCTTGATACGTATATGCATACCTGCGGAATCAATTGCATAGCCGGATGGTTGCACCTGGCTATACATGGGTGCATAGATAGTAGCGGGGCACGAAATTAGCTGCATAGCTGGATAAAGTCTCAACTCGGCTACGAGTTACATAACCGTTATCATGTGGTGTCTACCACACTTTGCATATATTCTAATCCAGTATATATATATATATATAGTAACAGTATTCTGTTATTACAATATTCTCAGTGTATTATGTATTCTGATAGTATATTTTGATATTTTCATCACATGCAACCGTGTATTTCAATAATGCGACTACATAGATAGCATTATGCATTTGTGACACATTTGAAGGTTGTGAACATATCGCCGCGACACAGTCGAGTTATACTGTGAGTGCTATCAACATTGGTCTAATCTTTTAAAAAACTGATTATGTTAGGAATCCAACCAATTACTTCGAGATACCGCGTAATGAAGCATTGTTAACCAATCGCGAATATTCGTCGAGGTCCAAAATACGACTATTCGTGCGAGTATTCGGCACGATTTTGACGATTGGCACGACCCAGGTTGTGCGGTGTCGTGCTCTGCTGAGGGCGCAGCTATGGTATGTTATGCTGCGCAATGCTTTGTGTAGGGAATGTCGCTGAAGCTCTCGGGCGCACACTCGACTGCGCAGTGCCTAGCCATAGGAGCTCAACCTGAGTTCGACAGAAGTATCCTGCTGAGACTGCACATGCCCCTCATGTGGCTATAACTACGAACTACCGCGTGCAGTGTACCTGAGGGACTGATGCATTCGGGACTGGTATATGGGGGGAACCCTAATTCGAATAGAAAACAAGCACAATCTATGCAGAATGCCCTGCGCCACAGATACCCCGTTAGCGAGACCGTTGGGTTTGACCCCAAGCCGCGAGAATCAGGTTCCGCGGGCGACGGCCTCCACAAGCAATGGTGCAGCGGGATAGCGGCGCCGTTTTGCAATATAAATAAAGTGAAAAGCAGAAGACGGACAAAATTTGAAGTTGTCACAAAAATGATCTCCTCCTGCAATTGCCAAAATTAGCCGTACATTTATTGACAGAAACGGTGCGGGATGCACTGATCTTGGACCCAACGCAGAGCGCGGTTCTTGGACCCACGGCGGCTGTTTAAGTTATGGGGAACAACAGGCAGTGAAACAACGCGGCAAACGTCGTTTCTGCCATTCGAGTCACCAAGCTAGAATAATTCGTGACATTCAACGCTATTTTTAATAATAGCTCGCAACCATGAAACCTAGGCTTCAGCCGCGTACCTGCCACACTCAGCAACGAGAGGCCGCGAAATATTGAAAAGCGCCAAATCTCGTCGCAATGGCAGTCATGATGTTATTCTTGAGACAGAAACTAAACCAGTTCGATGTATCAATATCGAACGATGCTTGGAGCGTTCGGGGCTTCCGTCGTTTGTAGTCTCCGTAGATAGAGAAACCTAATTAACCGAGATCTCAAGCAAAGCACGGCGCGGCACCGTGCATATCTCATTCTAAAGGCCACATGACACGTCACGACTAATCACAGGAATGCATGAATGTGCTTGACAAAACTGTAACAAACGCCGGCTTCTCGTGGTACCGAAGCCAGGGTTGTACAGCTGGTGACACGCGCGACAGATGTGACAGGGGTGACATACCTCGCGCTTGATGACTGCTCGGAGATAGCAGATGTGGTGAAGAAGGTTTGGTCATCATGGTGTGACATTGAGATAAGAAGAATGTTTCTAGAAGAAATGACGTTTAGGATGCTGCCACTGACGTGTCAGCCAGAAGATGGGGAACGGTAATATCATCAAAGCTGGCAGAGAATAGTGACATTTTATTGGTAGATGAAGATTTTAGAGCGGAAGCCTGTTACAGTTTTTACAGATGTGACAGTGACTTGAGAATAAGTAGGCTCTGACCGCAGGTCAGGACTAGTGGACTCATTGTTGGTTTGCCTTCGCAAGTGCTAGGCGGCTGTTCGCGTGCCGAGTGCTAGATTGCTAAAACAGCTCTGCTCACAGTGTTGTGCAATAATTCGTACTTTTGGTGGTTTTATTATCTTTTGGTGAATATCATATACTACTGTTTTTATCTTTTTACAAAACATCAATGTCCTGCGCGGAGCGGCTTTTTATTTCGGTACGAATTCAGAAGTAAGAGGCTCTTTGGCGAGAAGTCTGCAGCAGTCAAGAAGAGCAGATTCGGGAGATAGGTGACTCCAGGGACACCCTTGGTGTACTGGCGGACCCTTTTTCGTTTGTTATTTTGCGGTGCTTGCAGGGAAGATATCTTACCCCGATTGGCCGGCCCCGGGCCGAACTGAGTCGCCAAAATGAGGCCCGGGCCGAAGAGGGACCGAAAGAGAAATTGCTTTGGGGCCGAACCAATTTGGCGCAAATTTCTAAAAATTTGATGAAAATTTTGCGATTTTTGCATTTCCCCATACTTAAGATTAAAATTTTCGCGCCTGCGGCGGGCATTTTGTAGTTCGGACCGGGCGGGCCGAAGACGGGCCGAAAGAAATTTTGATTTGGGGCCGTACCAGCTCAACGGAAGATATCTTCCCTGGGTGCTTGCTTACGGGCGATACTCACAGCAGCGGCGACAGCGAATCAGCAGTTAATTACTAGCTTAATGAGTGGCTTCTTATCCTGCGGTTCCTCTAGCTTGGCCACCTTGTCTGACGGTGAATCCAGGGACACCGATGGTGTACTGGCCTATCTTTAAGCGGGTGTGCCACTAGAAGGTAATTAGCAGCGGCATCAGCCTGGAATACAGCGAGCGGATTAACTCTGTATATTATGAACACCCGAGTGAAGACTGCTCTGGCAACGGTGTCTAGTGGATCCAGGGGTACTCTGTACACTGGCTCAGCTTGACCACCGTTGGTTATCTTGGAAATATCAATAGTGGATTAGCATACAGCCTCTTTTCTTTTCTCTGGCAGCTTTTGTTGACTCCAGACCGGCGGTGAGGCACTTATGATACCGTTCACCTTCTTGATGAGCAGTGGCTTTGCTAATCCAGGGGTACTCTGTACACTGGCCTAGCTTAAGCTCTGCTGTATAGCTTCTACCACTGTTAATTATTTGCGGAGGAACACTCTTGTGACACTTGTGGTCCTTCTTGATGAACAGTGGCTTTTCGAATCCAGGGGCACTCTGTGCACTGGCTTAGCTTAAGCTCTGCTTAGCGACTTTTCTTCTTGGTTATCTTGATTAACAACGAGCACCTATGACAACTGCTATTTTTCTTGATGAGCAGTGGCTTTGCGAATCCAGGGGTACTCTGTACACTGGCTTAGCCTAAGCCCTGCTGTGCGAACCTTCTACATCCACTGCTGATTCAGCGTATTAGGCATAACGCCGTGGTGTTATTTCAGTTGTGTTGTGAGAGGTGTCCGTTCCAGCCAGGGGTGCTCAGCACACTGGTTTGACCTGGCTCACTGTAGTCGGTTATCTGAGCCCTGTTGACTTTGCATGGAGAACTTGGGCATTCACTTTGAATTCCCTTCAGGGACTGTCCCGGGGACTCTTCCTCATCTTGGTTCTAGGTTGATAGGATGGCTCTGGCACGTTGTGCGCATCAGCAAGCAGGCTGCTGGTGAATCCAGGGACACCCTTGGTGTACTGGCCTAACCAGTTTAGCTGATTCACTCGGTAAAACTACGCGTGGGAGGCAACTTTGGTCTTATCCCCAGCACCTGTGATACTCTTTATATGGTTGTTACCCTTTTGTATATTCAGAACTGTGTGAATCCAGGGGCACTCTGTGCACTGGCGTAACTCAGTCCGAATCCAGTCTTCATCCTGCTGGTGGACGAGTCACGCGCTTAGAGAGAGCATATCCCCGCTTTTGCCTCACTTGTCACCCATTGGCATAGCCCTTGACCATGGAGGAGGGGGCAGAGTTGAACGCCGCCGCTGTCCAGTCCGCAGCACGGGAGGCGCGGCGATTGATCCGATATAAGAACATCCAGAGGCGGATCAGCAATTTTATGAGCACAGAGGGGTCGGCACCAGAGTCCCTTCCCCCGGCATCAGCAGCAGCAACCGCAGCAGTAGCAACAGCAGTTCCCACAGCCAACAGCTTGCTGTTCGCGTTTGAAAGTTTAGAGGATATGGAGCGTCCTGACAGAGACGCGGACGGTCCTGACAAAATTGACCCAAAACTCAGTTACACTGGTGGCAAGAATGAGGACAGATCAGCATTCGTCAGAAGTGTTGTGGAGTTGGTGGGAAGGGTGCTGCGAGCCCACGAGTCGAAAATACGCAGACAGATGAAAACCGCAGGTTTCCAGGCCCTTACCGCAGCACAGAAGCAGGCTCTCTGGGATTCTCAGCCGGACTACAGATCTATATGGGATCTTCTTCCCTCTTTCCTGGCGGGAGAGGACCATGCCACTTCACCCGCTCACGAGTGGTGGTGCGCTGCGTATGAGATGGATGACATTATGGCCTCCAATGCATTTCGTATCCTGAAGGACATCTCTGACAGGGACTCCTTCCAGGGCTCTGTACGTTGTGCGCTACCCCCCTTTCACGAGATGAAGGCAGGGGAGACGTGGGCAGTCTGTAGATAGTTTAAGGATGGTGACGCTGATGGGGAGGAGTCTGAAGAGTGGCAGACTGTGGGGACTTCGACCAAGAAGGGCCTTACAGGCGTCGATGGCACTGAGGATGTTCAATATTTCTGAGCTCTGCGGGCGTTCGTCGCAGAACTTGGGGCTAAGTTTTTTATGAAGGGGACCAAAGAGAAGGAGGACCTACTGGTGGCTAAGCCACAGACCCCTGAACAAGATGATCTTGCTTACGTGAAGAGCTGCAGGCGCAGGGAAGCCTCGCTGAACGCTGGCAAGAAGGTGGAAGACATTACCACCAGACAGAACATCGAGGTGGAGTGTATTAAGGGGTTGCGCATCAAGGAATACAAGGAGCGCGTCTCTGAACGGTTACGAGTCAGCTATCCCGCCCCCAACAAGGTAACGTGGGAGGACCTGGAGGTCATCGTGGAGGTGCAGGACAAGTTGAAGAATGGCGCAGAGGCTTGGGCGCTAGCCCTTCAGCAGGACCTTAATTACACGCAGGTCAAGCTGTGTTTACTCTTGTTATGAGGCCAGGCAGCTGGGAATTGACCTTGCTTCCTGAGATGTTGGCCGCCATACGACGCTCTGGCGCTGCCAGAAAGTCTGGGGACAAGCGCAAGGACTTCAAGAAGAAGGAGCCATCCGCACCTACTGGTGAAGACGTGAACAAGAAGCCACCACTGGAGGCCAACAACGCTGAGAGGGCCTTGAAGTCCTCCTACAACAAAGTCCCGCCCCCTGACGCCAACAAGGACAAGCAGTGCAAGTACCGCTTCACCCGAATGTGGCACACGCCAGATCGTTGCTACACTGGGAGTCGAGATGCGCAGGTGCCCCAGGACTTTTTCAAGAATCGTTTGAACTCGAAGTATGAGAACGAGGTAAACAACGCCAAGATGCGCGAGTACAACCTCAAGCACATGTTCCCCAAGCACAAAATGGGCATCACCACGGAGGAGTGGCTCAAGTTGCCGGAGGCTAAGCAGCAAAAGGTAGCAGCCAGTGCGGAGGTGAAGGACAGGCTGGCTGCTGAGTTGTCATCCATGCAGACATCAGGACAGGCTGGTGGGGGCAAATGTGCAGAGGCGCAGGCGCGTTCAGATGACGGAGAGGACGAAGCAGAGTACGACTCCAACTTCAACGAGCGGGAGGAGTACGCTGCAGACGAGCACGTTGACCCTGCTGATGAGGAAGTGGTCGCGAGTAATCGCTTTGAGGAGAGTTCTATGCCGGGGCTGCAGGCAAGGGCTGCGATCGCGTTGGGTAACACGCAGAAGATGCAGGGCTTCCGTCCCGGTCAAGACGCCCGAAGAGTTCGACAAGGACGCCCAAGTGCCCAGAGCTGTTCCTCCGAATCTCTTGAGCAGGAAGTTCCACCTGTTGACATTCCATCTGCGGAGTTCCACGCGGACATGTGCGCAGATTGCAGCAATGTTGCTGGCACAGTGTGTGATAGACCTGCCGAAGGACATTGACGCTCTCCTGGCCCTCGAGGAGATTGAGGGCAGGGGCTCTACAGAGCCAGTTATTGTCAGAAACCCCACTCAGGTCAACGAGCACCAGTTCCAAGACCCACCCAGCACTGTCTCGCAGGAGATAGGGGATGGGGCAGCGAGGTGTTCAGAACAAACAGACGACAAGGAGTTGTCATTGGACGAGATGCCAGATGGGGTGGTCGACCACACGACAGCCAGGTGTGCAGCTGCTGCTTGCGTAAGTGACTTCGGGGTGGTGGACTTCAGCGAGCACGGGCATGTGCGTGCTGGCACCATCCAGACCCGCACCTACGATGCCTTGAGAATGAAGATGAAGGATCGCCTCACCGAGGACCAGACTCTGCAGATGGCACAAGTACGTAACCAATATGCAAGCTAGTGAACGCCACTCTCTGCGAGGGCCTGGCGCTAGTGTCCTCTGGGGGTGAGTTGATGCTTTACCGAGCAATTCTTATGGACACTTGGGCCAACTGCAACATCATTGCTATCGCCGTGGTGAGGCGACTCGGGCTCACCGTCTACGAGTCTGGCACCGGAGCCAAGGTTACGAGATGTGACAACAGCCCTACCAAGTTTACCCACTACTGTTGTAACGTGGATGTCATACTGGCATCAGGCACGCCACACATGACTCTTCATCGGCTCCATGCCTTCGTGACATTTGAGCAGGACAACTCGTGGGACTTTCTGGTGGGTACTGGACCATTGAAGAACTCCCTCATGATCGATATTAAGCTTGGGAGTGGTGTGGCCGTGTCCCACGCACCCTCAGTCTTGGGCATGGACACCCAGGTGACGCTTCCCTTGGTGATACTTACACCGCCAAAGAGCCGTCGCAGTGTCGTCAGAAGGGTGGACCCTATGGTTTGTCTAACGACAGAGATCTTTGGTCCGGAGTTGGTGTGTGGGTGGCCCGAGCTTCACCCTTCTCGTGATAAGGAGGAGAGGATCGCTGCTTCAGGGGTACGCCCTGAGCATATTGATGAAATGTGCGAGTCTCCAGTACGCTCCCCATCGCGCCAGAGCCTGGTGCGCTCCCAGGCAGGTATACAAGAGCTCCGACAACAAGCCCAGCTGTGGACATGTCGCATGGACAGACGCCGGAGGAGCACATTACCATCGCTGTCATCGGGTTGGCTGCAGAAGTCGGAGCGCATGCTCGAAGACCACTTTAAGGACCCAACCCTACAAATTTAGGAATCGTAGGTAGGGCCATGTTTGCCTTGTATCTACCTTGTGTCTGGATGGCCAAAAACCACGACCAGACATGGCCATGTTTAGTCAGTTTTTTCCGCGGCGCAACACAACCCAAGTAGGGCCATGTTTGGTCGTGGTTTTCGGCCTTACTTACCCCCTACCTACCCCCTACCTACCCAATGTCTATCGCACCATACGTACGCCCGTGAATGCATGAATCACTTAGAAAATGGGTAGATACAAGGTAAGTATGGCCATGTCTATACATAAACAAGGGTAAGTAGGGCCCTATCTATCATGTATCTATACTCAAGTACTGGGTAAGTATGGCCATGTCTATACATAAACAAGGGTAAGTAGGGCCCTACCTATCATGTATCTGTACTCAAGTACAGGGTAAGTATGGCCATGTCTATACATAAACAAGGGTAAGTAGGGCCCTACCTATCATGTATCTATACTCAAGTACTTGGGTAAGTATGGCCATGTCTATACATAAACAAGGGTAAGTAGGGCCCTACCTATCATGTATCACTAAGTACAAGTATGGCCATGTCTATACATAAACAAAGGGTAGGGCCCTACCTATCATGTATCTATACTCAAGTACAGGGTAAGTATGGCCATGTTTATACATAAACAAGGGTAAGTAGGGCCCTACCTATCATGTATCTGTACTCAAGTACAGGGTAAGTATGGCAATGTTTGAATGATTTTTCAATTAAAAATATTTACTGAAAGTGTACATTTTTCTATTTTTTGCTCCTCTTGTTCCCTTTCACTGCAGGACTGTCTACTTTTCTCTTATTTTTGCCTTTTGCAGAAGGAGAAGGAGGCTCAGGAGAAGGAGGCTCTTCCTTCTCGTCCTCGTCCTCGTCCTCCTCTTCATCCCCCTTTTCGGGCGCATCATCATCCGCCGGGGGTACATAGTCCCCATCCTCCTCGTCCTCGTCCTCGTCCTCCGCGGAGGTTCCCGCCGGTTTAGGCACTTTCAGCCCGTCGGGCTTCCCGGAGTGGTAGTACAACAACTCCTTTCCGTCGTCGTACCTTTGTGTTGCTTGCTCCCATGGCACGCAACACAAGAGGCTCCCCGTAGCGAACCTCCCCTTGAGGAAGTCATCGAGGTGCCTCTTGAACTCTGCCTTCTCAGGCACTTTTTCCTCCACCTGTTCGAACAGGTAGAGTAGTGCCTTTTTGACCCGGTCCTGGTGGACCGGGTCGTACAGAGTCCAATGGAACTCCGTGATCTGCAAGCACACGCGTAAGTTAGTTCGAAGTGTAAACATGTCCGAATATGGCCATGTTTAAGCGGTTTCGTAGGAAAACATTGCAGGTAGGGCCATGTTCGGGTCTTACCTTGATGCACAGCTGGTCGCGTGGGAGCCCCCCCGCCACCTGGTGCCCAAAGTGCCATGCCGGCTTCTTGGGCACCGTCTCCACCACCACCCCGCAGAGCAGGGGGGTGTGGACCTGCGGGGTGAGGTCGTCCTTGTACCAAGAGGTGGGAACATCGGGTGTCCCCGCCTTCCACCTCTTCTCCTCATCCTCCACCTCGTGGTCCTCGCTAGCCATGAGCAAGGCGTGGTCGCCGACCTTGAGGCGGCCGTGCTCAAGCTCGGCCGCCCGCTTTCGGGCTTCGGCCACCTTGAGCCCTTGGCGCTTGGGCGCCATGGGCTCCTTGCCCTTGCCCGCTATGGCCTCCTTGCCCTTGCCCGCCATGGCCTCCTTGCCCTTGGGCCCGGCCTTCTCCTTGCCCTTGGGCTCGGCCTTCTCCTTGCCCTTGGGCTCGGCCTTCCCCTTGCCCCTGGCCTCCTCCTCCTCCTCCTTGGCGTCGATAAGATCCCGCAGGATTGCCTTCCGATCCTCTGCTGCCACGACCAACACTAAGTTAGTTTCAAACATGGCCATGTTTGCATAGGTAGTGTGTAAACATGGCCTTACTTGTATAGTACTTCTGTACTAAACGGTGCGAACAGGGCCTTACTTGCACATAAGAAACGAAGAACTTATCACAAAACTTATTTCAAGCAAAGAACGCACCTTCCGTTGGGACGTCGCCGTTCTGGGTCAAACCTGCAGCCTCCACCCCGGCCTTGATCTCGGCCGTTGTGGGTTGGCCTTTCTTTTGGGAAAACACCTCCACGTTGGCGGTGGTGTATGCATGCCCGGGTATGTTGCATACCCAGACATGCACCTCCCCGCCTTGAGGCGCCACCTCCCCCACTTGTGACGGCGCCTCAAATTTTGCATCAAGGTGGACAACTTCATATGCTGGTTGTCCCCACTTGAGCCCATCGTGGCGGTGAGGGGCATTAGTTCCGCCATTCGACGGCGGAACCTATCCCTAGCCAGGGTCTGTTTATCCAGACCCTGGAAGGGATTTACATGCCCCTTCACCACCATATCGTCTGTGAAATCAAACACAAACACCCCACACGTTAGCATCTGAACTTCCAGCGACAGGACAACATAAAACACAAGCAGGACACTACCCAAACATTGCCCTATTTACGCAGTGTACACCCCCTGCCTACAACTGGAAGGTGGGCGAACAGGGCTGTGTTCGTGCAATGTTCTAACACCCTAGCAAGTGTTTTTCAAGCAGGATTTCGGCTGGGTTACTCACGGAAGACGTCTCTCCTGTGTTGCGCCGCCTCCTTCCCCTCCTTTTTTTGCGCTTTCTGAAGATTCTTAACTGAATCCCCTGTGGACTTCACCTTGGCCATCGCAAGGGCGAAGCGGTCAAGCCCACTCCCCTTCTTGCTTTCGGCCCCCGGATCCTCCTCCTCCTCCTCCTCCTCCTCCTCCTCCTCGTCCGTGTCCTCGGAGCCACCGCTCTCGGAGTCGGACGCATTTAAAAGCGCATACTTGCGCTTGTATTGCCGGTACTTTTCCTTGTCCGCGAGCTTGCCCATTTTCGCGCGGGCAGATTTAAATTGGTCGTAGGACAACATGCCGCTCGGCATTTTTCAAATCACTTACGTTTCTAGGGAGGGAGGTGGTGCTTCGCAGGCAGCAGTAAATTTTAGCCTTAAAACGGTATCGCTCGCTTTAATAAACCGTTTTGACTACTTCCTGCAAGGTAAAGCACCACCTCCCTCCCTCGTATCCGTTCCACGCAGTACGCCGCCTGCGTTTCCGTGGATCGATGAGAAGGGGAAGGGAAGCGGGATTCGCGGTCACTCGAGGTCAACGCATTTCGTATTCGCATCGGACGCCCCAATTTGAAATTACTTTGGCACGTTCGATCGCCAGGCGTTGGATTCGTCGATCAGTCGGATTCGAATCGCGCCGCGCGCATGACCATGCCCCAGGGCAACGCAAGTTTCCGTCGTCTTCTAGTTTTGTTTTTTGTTCTCGCAAGTTGAAGTTCCACATAATAAAGGCCTTTTTTCCAAAGGCTTTACAACCTTTCAACAAACCGTTTTCACCATTGTAGTCTGCGCCCAAGCCCCCTTCTTTTGAGCTCAACTTTGTTTTTTCACCAAAATGACCGATTTTTTTGGCACGCCCGCCTGCACCCTAAGGTATGGTCTAGACATGACCATGTTTGGGTCGTTTCCCCATTGGGTTTTGCATTTGGGGCATTGATTTGGGCTATGTGCGCCGCGGAAGATGTCTACCTTGTGTTCGCGTGAATGCTGTTCGAACCGGGCCATACCAGTGCAATTCTACTCAGGTACAAGGTAAACATCTTCCGCGGCGCAACACAACGTGGTTTGCCTTGTTTTACTGCCAACATTGCCCAAAAATGGCCAAGTTTGCCACGTGTTTTTAAACACAGATCAAACATGGTCCGTTTTATGTACGTCTTGCCCAATGTTGGCAGTAAAACAAGGCTAACAAGGCCGTGTTTCACCATGAAACTGCTTAGGTAGGGCCATGTTTACGCCATACTTATGATGGTACAGCAGGTTACGTACGTGGGCAAAAGCGGTTTGCAGGGCACAATAGGCGATGACATCCCGCGCACAGAGATTGGCGCAAGGTGGGATTCCGGAGGAGAGACGGAGGGTCAATCCCGCGAAAAGAGCCACTGTTGCATATCGCTTGGCAAATTCTCCGGGTGAGGGCGATGGGTTGACGCCGCCGCCGCGTGCGGACGATGCCTTCAAGAGGCAACGTGTCCTCGAATGGGATGCCAATCCCACGAATGGGTTTATAGATTTAATTGAGGAACTCTTTTGGGATGGAATCATTCTGACGGAAGAATACGACAATCATCCGGCACGCGCCACCTTCACTGACATTGAACGCGACGGCATGACCGGGTAGGGCCCTACCTGCCTTGCTCTCGGGACGAACCCGGGGCGGGCATTGCCCTACCTGCAATGGGAAGGGGCCAGGTATGGCCATGTTTTGAC
>LGRX02025099.1:0-19247 GCA_001247695.2 Cymbomonas tetramitiformis | reverse complement strand
TTGGGCATGGACACCCAGGTGACGCTTCCCTTGGTGATACTTACACCGCCAAAGAGCCGTCGCAGTGTCGTCAGAAGGGTGGACCCTATGGTTTGTCTAACGACAGAGATCTTTGGTCCGGAGTTGGTGTGTGGGTGGCCCGAGCTTCACCCTTCTCGTGATAAGGAGGAGAGGATCGCTGCTTCAGGGGTACGCCCTGAGCATATTGATGAAATGTGCGAGTCTCCAGTACGCTCCCCATCGCGCCAGAGCCTGGTGCGCTCCCAGGCAGGTATACAAGAGCTCCGACAACAAGCCCAGCTGTGGACATGTCGCATGGACAGACGCCGGAGGAGCACATTACCATCGCTGTCATCGGGTTGGCTGCAGAAGTCGGAGCGCATGCTCGAAGACCACTTTAAGGACCCAACCCTACAAATTTAGGAATCGTAGGTAGGGCCATGTTTGCCTTGTATCTACCTTGTGTCTGGATGGCCAAAAACCACGACCAGACATGGCCATGTTTAGTCAGTTTTTTCCGCGGCGCAACACAACCCAAGTAGGGCCATGTTTGGTCGTGGTTTTCGGCCTTACTTACCCCCTACCTACCCCCTACCTACCCAATGTCTATCGCACCATACGTACGCCCGTGAATGCATGAATCACTTAGAAAATGGGTAGATACAAGGTAAGTATGGCCATGTCTATACATAAACAAGGGTAAGTAGGGCCCTATCTATCATGTATCTATACTCAAGTACTGGGTAAGTATGGCCATGTCTATACATAAACAAGGGTAAGTAGGGCCCTACCTATCATGTATCTGTACTCAAGTACAGGGTAAGTATGGCCATGTATATACATAAACAAGGGTAAGTAGGGCCCTACATATCATGTAATCTATACTGGCATCGGGTAAGTATGGCCATGTCTATACATAAACAAGGTAAGTAGGGCCCTACCTATCATGTATCTGCACTGGGTACCGTGTGCGTATGGCCATGTCTATACATAAACATGGTAAGTGAAAACTTACCATCATGTATCTCGTACTCAAGTACAGTGTAAGAAGTGGCCACAACTATACATAAACATGGTAAGTAGTGGCCCTACCTATCATGTATCTATACTCAAGCATGTGGTAAGTATGGCAATGTTTGAATGATTTTTCAATTAAAAATATTTACTGAAAGTGTACATTTTTCTATTTTTTGCTCCTCTTGTTCCCTTTCACTGCAGGACTGTCTACTTTTCTCTTATTTTTGCCTTTTGCAGAAGGAGAAGGAGGCTCAGGAGAAGGAGGCTCTTCCTTCTCGTCCTCGTCCTCCTCTTCATCCCCCTTTTCGGGCGCATCATCATCCGCCGGGGGTACATAGTCCCCATCCTCCTCGTCCTCGTCCTCGTCCTCCGCGGAGGTTCCCGCCGGTTTAGGCACTTTCAGCCCGTCGGGCTTCCCGGAGTGGTAGTACAACAACTCCTTTCCGTCGTCGTACCTTTGTGTTGCTTGCTCCCATGGCACGCAACACAAGAGGCTCCCCGTAGCGAACCTCCCCTTGAGGAAGTCTTCGAGGTGCCTCTTGAACTCTGCCTTCTCAGGCACTTTTTCCTCCACCTGTTCGAACAGGTAGAGTAGTGCCTTTTTGACCCGGTCCTGGTGGACCGGGTCGTACAGAGTCCAATGGAACTCCGTGATCTGCAAGCACACGCGTAAGTTAGTTCGAAGTGTAAACATGTCCGAATATGGCCATGTTTAAGCGGTTTCGTAGGAAAACATTGCAGGTAGGGCCATGTTCGGGTCTTACCTTGATGCACAGCGGGTCGCGTGGGAGCCCCCCCGCCACCTGGTGCCCAAAGTGCCATGCCGGCTTCTTGGGCACCGTCTCCACCACCACCCCGCAGAGCAGGGGGGTGTGGACCTGCGGGGTGAGGTCGTCCTTGTACCAAGAGGTGGGAACATCGGGTGTCCCCGCCTTCCACCTCTTCTCCTCATCCTCCACCTCGTGGTCCTCGCTAGCCATGAGCAAGGCGTGGTCGCCGACCTTGAGGCGGCCGTGCTCAAGCACCTCCTGTTCGGCCGCCCGCTTTCGGGCTTCGGCCACCTTGAGCCCTTGGCGCTTGGGCGCCATGGGCTCCTTGCCCTTGCCCGCCATGGCCTCCTTGCCCTTGGGCCCGGCCTTCTCCTTGCCCTTGGGCTCGGCCTTCTCCTTGCCCTTGGGCTCGGCCTTCCCCTTGCCCCTGGCCTCCTCCTCCTCCTCCTCCTCCTCCTCCTCCTTGGCGTCGATAAGATCCCGCAGGATTGCCTTCCGATCCTCTGCTGCCACGACCAACACTAAGTTAGTTTCAAACATGGCCATGTTTGCATAGGTAGTGTGTAAACATGGCCTTACTTGTATAGTACTTCTGTACTAAATGGTGCGAACAGGGCCTTACTTGCACATAAGAAACGAAGAACTTATCACAAAACTTATTTCAAGCAAAGAACGCACCTTCCGTTGGGACGTCGCCGTTCTGGGTCAAACCCGCAGCCTCCACCCCGGCCTTGATCTCGGCCGTTGTGGGTTGGCCTTTCTTTTGGGAAAACACCTCCACGTTGGCGGTGGTGTATGCATGCCCGGGTATGTTGCATACCCAGACATGCACCTCCCCCGCCTTGAGGCGCCACCTCCCCCACTTGTGACGGCGCCTCAAATTTTGCATCAAGGTGGACAACTTTATATGCTGGTTGTCCCCACTTGAGCCCAACGTGGCGGTGAGGGGCATTAGTTCCGCCATTCGACGGCGGAACCTATCCCTAGCCAGGGTCTGTTTATCCAGACCCTGGAAGGGATTTACATGCCCCTTCACCACCATATCGTCTGTGAAATCAAACACAAACACCCCACACGTTAGCATCTGAACTTCCAGCGACAGGACAACATAAAACACAAGCAGGACACTACCCAAACATTGCCCTATTTACGCAGTGTACACCCCCTGCCTACAACTGGAAGGTGGGCGAACAGGGCTGTGTTCGTGCAATGTTCTAACACCCTAGCAAGTGTTTTTCAAGCAGGATTTCGGCTGGGTTACTCACGGAAGACGTCTCTCCTGTGTTGCGCCGCCTCCTTCCCCTCCTTTTTTTGCGCTTTCTGAAGATTCTTAACTGAATCCCCTGTGGACTTCACCTTGGCCATCGCAAGGGCGAAGCGGTCAAGCCCACTCCCCTTCTTGCTTTCGGCCCCCGGATCCTCCTCCTCCTCCTCCTCCTCCTCCTCCTCCTCGTCCGTGTCCTCGGAGCCACCGCTCTCGGAGTCGGACGCATTTAAAAGCGCATACTTGCGCTTGTATTGCCGGTACTTTTCCTTGTCCGCGAGCTTGCCCATTTTCGCGCGGGCAGATTTAAATTGGTCGTAGGACAACATGCCGCTCGGCATTTTTCAAATCACTTACGTTTCTAGGGAGGGAGGTGGTGCTTCGCAGGCAGCAGTAAATTTTAGCCTTAAAACGGTATCGCTCGCTTTAATAAACCGTTTTGACTACTTCCTGCAAGGTAAAGCACCACCTCCCTCCCTCGTATCCGTTCCACGCAGTACGCCGCCTGCGTTTCCGTGGATCGATGAGAAGGGGAAGGGAAGCGGGATTCGCGGTCACTCGAGGTCAACGCATTTCGTATTCGCATCGGACGCCCCAATTTGAAATTACTTTGGCACGTTCGATCGCCAGGCGTTGGATTCGTCGATCAGTCGGATTCGAATCGCGCCGCGCGCATGACCATGCCCCAGGGCAACGCAAGTTTCCGTCGTCTTCTAGTTTTGTTTTTTGTTCTCGCAAGTTGAAGTTCCACATAATAAAGGCCTTTTTTCCAAAGGCCTTTACAACCTTTCAACAAACCGTTTTCACCATTGTAGTCTGCGCCCAAGCCCCCTTCTTTTGAGCTCAACTTTGTTTTTTCACCAAAATGACCGATTTTTTGGCACGCCCGCCTGCACCCTAAGGTATGGTCTAGACATGACCATGTTTGGGTCGTTTCCCCATTGGGTTTTGCATTTGGGGCATTGATTTGGGCTATGTGCGCCGCGGAAGATGTCTACCTTGTGTTCGCGTGAATGCTATTCGAACCGGGCCATACCAGGGCAATTCTACTCAGGTACAAGGTAAACATCTTCCGCGGCGCAACACAACGTGGTTTGCCTTGTTTTACTGCCAACATTGCCCAAAAATGGCCAAGTTTGCCACGTGTTTTTAAACACAGATCAAACATGGTCCGTTTTATGTACGTCTTGCCCAATGTTGGCAGTAAAACAAGGCTAACAAGGCCGTGTTTCACCATGAAACTGCTTAGGTAGGGCCATGTTTACGCCATACTTATGATGGTACTGCAGGTTACGTACGTGGGCAAAAGCGGTTTGCAGGCACAATAGGCGATGACATCCCGCGCACAGAGATTGGCGCAAGGTGGGATTCCGGAGGAGAGACGGAGGGTCAATCCCGCGAAAAGAGCCACTGTTGCATATCGCTTGGCAAATTCTCCGGGTGAGGGCGATGGGTTGACGACGCCGCCGCGTGCGGACGATGCCTTCAAGAGGCAACGTGTCCTCGAATGGGATGCCAATCCCACGAATGGGTTTATAGATTTAATTGAGGAACTCTTTTGGGATGGAATCATTCTGACGGAAGAATACGACAATCATCCGGCACGCGCCACCTTCACTGACATTGAACGCGACGGCATGACCGGGTAGGGCCCTACCTGCCTTGCTCTCGGGACGAACCCGGGGCGGGCACTGCCCTACCTGCAATGGGAAGGGGCCAGGTATGGCCATGTTTTGACGTGTTCGTTGTAGGTCGGACCGAAAAGCACGGAAATTCCTGCCACATGCGACCTTGTGCGCCGGAGGCCCTGGCCAAATTTTTGCGTTCCCTACCTCGCCTGTGTGATGTTAAACTTTCATTGTGGTTCGTCGACTAAGGGGTGCTGCGGCACGATTACGGTACGGGTAGGGCCCTACCTGCCTTGCTCTCGGGACGAACCCGGGGCGAGAATTGCCCTACCTGCAATGGGAAGGGGTCAGGTATGGCTATGTTTGGCCGTGTTCGCTGTAGGTCGGACGGAAAAGCACGGAAATTCCTGCTACATGCGACCTTGTGCGCCGGAGGCCCTGGCCAAATTTTTGCTTTCCCTACCTCGCCTGTGTGATGTTAAACTTTCATTGTGGTTCGTCGACTAAGGGGTGCTGCGGCACGATTACGGCACGGGTAGGGCCCTACCTGCCTTGCTCTCGGGACGAACCCGGGGCGAGCATTGCCCTACCTGCAATGGGAAGAAGGGGTCAGGTATGGCCATGTTTGGCCGTGTTCGCTGTAGGTCGGACCGAAAAGCACGGAAATTCCTGCTACATGCGACCTTGTGCGCCGGAGGCCCTGGCCAAATTTTTGCTTTCCCTACCTCGCCTGTGTGATGTTAAACTTTCATTGTGGTTCGTCGACTAAGGGGTGCTGCGGCACGATTACGGTACGGGTAGGGCCTTACCTGCCTTGCCCTCGGGACGAACCCGGGGCGAGCATTGCCCTACCTGCAATGGGAAGGGGTCAGGTATGTCCATGTTTGGCCGTGTTCGCTGTAGGTCGGACCCCCATGCCGAAGACATTGCAGCCACAGCTATTACTTCGCCCCCATGTACCCATACACCCAACTCCGAAGCCAACTCCGACCGCCGCGACATGGACTCAGACGACTCCATGCTGCCAGGTCAGCGGTCAAACAAGGACTCGGACGACTCCTCGTTGCCAGGCTTGCTTTCAAGCACTGCCTCCGACAACTCCTCCTTGCCAAGCCAGCGCTCAGACACTGACTCGGACGACTCATCGTTGCCAGACCTGCATTCAGGCAGTGACTCGGACGATTCCTCGTTGGCAAGCCAACTTTCGGATCCAAGGTGACATTCCGTAAGCTTGATTGCGTGCTGCATTATGCAAGGACATGTTTATACATAAACAAGGGTAAGTGGGGCCTTATCTACCATGTGTCTATACTCAAGTACTGATCAAGCATGGCCATGTGTATACATTAACAAGAGTGAATAGGGCCCTACCTATCACGTATCTATGCTCAAGTCCTGATCAGACATGTCCATTGCTGAAACGATGTGGGCATGGCCCTACTAACACATTTCTGATTCTTTTGCAACAGGCAACGCAATGTCACCATCCATTCCTTCATGCCCCATTCAGGCGAAGAGAAGAAAACGGTGTGCACGCCGCAAGAGTTTTTCGACATGGTGGCAAATGCGAAGGGCCACCGTTCGAGAATATGGGAGTGCATCGCCGATACACTCTACCTAGAGGACCATCCGGCGAACATCGAGTATGCCGGCCACCGTTGGGCATTGGAACCTCCTGTCCACCGAAATCTTGCCATGATCAAAGACGCGATTTTGAAAGTGGTGAGGGACGACGACATTTGTATGGCTCCGCCGGACGAGTTGAATTTGACCAAGTCCGAGCAACCCACTTTGGATGACCACGACTCCATCAAGAGCAAGGATGTCACGAGTTCCGACGACGCCAGCCCCGATGCCGATGCCCCCCCCTCCCCACACCCGATGATGCTCTTGGCCTCCGATGCCGACTCTCCGATCTCCGAGGCCGTGGCCCAAGACGATTCCCGTGCCGATGCCACCACCTCCGCACACCCGATGATGCTCTTGGCCTCCGATGCCGACTCGCCGATCTCCGAGGCCGTGGCCCAAGACGATTCCCGTGCCCATGACGCAGACACCGAACCCATCGTCCGCGAGGTAGCCGACGAGGCCATAATGTGTACTCCGCTAAACCCGGCGTTCCCACACCCTATAGCCAGGTATGGTTTCAAACCCGATGTAAACATGGCGCTGTTTGTATATGTTCCTTGGAATACACAAGGTAAGCATGGCCATGTTCGTACGCGGTTTCGTGCAGACGCCGCCGCGGAGGTGTGGAGAACGGTCCACGCGCAAGGGACGCGCAAAAGAAGCCATGTGGTTGCAATCGTTGCGTGGAGAACAACATCACCAAGGAAGCGTCAACGAGAACCATCTACACACACAAAAGGCTTTATGGTTGGCATGTACCTCCACAACCGGATCCGGATGCCGTGCTTCCTCTTAGGCCGCCTACCCCACATGATTCTACCGAACCTACTTTGGAGACGGATGAAGAGATGGATGAATTCGGTTCCCCCTTCCCGTCTGAGCCAGCAGGTGAGAACCTACTATTGAACATGGCCATACCTGCCTTGTATAGCTTCAGGTAATTGGTGAACATGGCCATGTGTGCCTAATACCTGCCCAAGGTGCT
This sequence comes from Cymbomonas tetramitiformis, assembly GCA_001247695.2. NCBI lineage: Eukaryota > Viridiplantae > Chlorophyta > Pyramimonadophyceae > Pyramimonadales > Pyramimonadaceae > Cymbomonas > Cymbomonas tetramitiformis. Next base: position 11,954 of record LGRX02025099.1, on the reverse strand, counting down.
CGTTGCAGTCGCCTCCCCAACTCGGCAAGAACGTGACGACACCGCCTGTTTTCACGTGAGCGTGACCTCCACACGCACGAACGGGGAGCTCCTCAAAATCGAGTATGAGTGGGAGAAGATGATGTATTTCCTCAACCACATCGAAGGCATTGACTTCGACGAGTACGAAGGGTTGATGAAACCCGGCAATTTCGACGATATGTATCCGGAGGATGACGTGCACATCTCTCTTCATTGCGGCAACCAGTCATGGGATGTGGCATTTCCTATCGTGGAGTGCCTTGTGGGAGTGCGATCGCACCCAATGTTCATCCCCATCGAGATGATGGCATGAGTGGTACCGCACACGAGGCGAATGACGAGGAGATGGATGTAATCAACGAGATACTAAAGAGCTTGGAGGAGATGGTAAAGGTGCGACCTGAAAATAACACAACAACCGTGGTGTCGCTTGCTGCTGCTGCACTTTGAGTTAATGTGGTTTGAGGTGAGGTTTAAGGTGAGGATATGCACTGGCTAATAAGGTACTGGGCAGACATGGTCATGTCTTGCCATTTCAAAATGTAAACAAGGCGAACATTGCCATGTTTGCACAGTTACGTGGCAATGTCCGTCCCATTTCTAAAGGTGGTGTCAGTTTCGCAGGATGCTTCTGGTAAGGAAAACCATGCCTTCATGCTCATGCTCGATCTCTTGGAATGGAACTTGGAGCATGGCCTTAGTCAAGGATCCTTTAACGACTTGTTGGAGATACTTCGTCTAAATATGCCGAAGATGTTCCCGGAGGGCACTCTACCGAAGAACTACCAAGAGGCCATAGGACATCTATCCATGTATGGCTTGCCTTCTAAGTCGGTGGACATCTGTGTAAATGGATGTTGCAGATTCGACGGAGAGCACGCAATGTGCCGGACATGCTCGACGTGTGGCGCCGATAGATGGGCCCCGGAGATGCTCGAGAAGCCGTTGGCGAGCCGGAGAGGAAAGTCCACGTTTTATTATTGGAACCTCCCGGATCTTCTCAAAAGGAATTTTGCGCACCCGGAGCTTTGCGTGGACATGCAAGCGCACGCCCGCCATATTCCATGCGACTTGACCAAGGAGGCGATGGGAACTATGTGGGGTAAGTGAAAATTTCCAGTTCCCGATTGTGAAAGGAATGCCCTTTGAAAGCCTACTGAACATGGCCATATTTGGGCCCTATTCCTCTGGAAACCTACTGACCATGGCTGTGTTCGGGCCCTGTCCTTCTAGAAACCTACTGAACATGGCCATACTTACCTGTTTATCGCAGACAGTCCAGCATGGAGGCAACGGCGGGAAAGGTACCCCAAGTTCTTCAGCGATCCCCGCAACGTGGTGATCTTAGGATGTGCGGATGGCGCCACGGTGTGGAAGGACCTGCGCGGAGTTTTCCCGGTGACGTTTCAATACCTCAATATGCACCCCACCATCCGCGGCAAGTTCGTGAACATGGAGGTGTTTGGGATATGTAGCGGCTCGAAGCCAAAAAGCACGCAACCTATCTACGAGCTATTTGTGGACCAGCTGCTTGAGTTATGGGATGGCGTGCCGTGCTACGACATCGTGAAAAAAGAAACCTTCAACTTGAGGTGCATGTTGTTTAAGATGTTGTTTGACATCAAAGGTTTGATGGATGGCGCTTGTCGCAAGGATGTGGGGGCGTACATGGCTTGCATTGCATGCAACCTGCAAGGTTGGCGATCTAGCATCTTCAAGGGGATGCGGTATACCTTCCGCACGGAAGCCGAGCCTGGTAAACAACCTTCTCTGGTATTCCCTTGATGTACTGCACGCAAGCGACAGATATTGGTTAAGTATGGCCATGCTGTGCTAGTGTTTTTCATAGACATGGCCATACCCACGTGTAGACATGACCGGATATGGCCATGTTCGGACGGCTTCGATGATGGGTAGGGCAATGTTCACCCTGTTGCATCGCAGGTCCCGCAGAGTTTCAAAAGAGAACGGATGCCGAGATACGGCACCACGCGGCGCAGCACCAAACGCTTAAGGAAAGCGGACACTTCACGATGAAGGATCTCGAGACGATGATAAAAGCTACCGGTATAAAATTTCCTTCGGAATTCTCACGCTTGCTGTATTGGGATGAGGCCAAGGACTACCTCATCGACTTGATGCACTTGATCAAGAATCTTGGAGAGCACGTCCTTGACGCCGTGATGGGAACTGACTATGACAAGAAAACGCGAACGTGGGCGAAATCTCAAGGCATTAAACCCACATGGTGGGCAACTGGTATTTTCCCCTTTCCATAGGCCTGACCCGACGTGAACTCATCCAGCGAAACCTATCTAAACATGGCTGTGTCCAGCCGTTTTGGCTTATGAACATGCTTGAACATGGCCATATGTAGGCAGTTCTGTCCGGTTTGTTCAAAAGTTTAGCATCCATACATGAATTATGGTCGGGTCCGACACTTGAGCAGATGCGAATGGCAACTACACCAAAAGGACATCCCCTTGGCAGATTGTCGACGTGCGCACCGCTACGGGAAGGTGCTTGAAGAGAGCCGGGGAATTCGCGAGAGAGGAAGTTGGCTTTCCACGGGAATGGGGAGTGGGTCAATGGAAATTGTTGAAACTGTCTTCAGACGGAAACGCAAAGAAGCTAAAAGCCCACGAATATTTGGTGATGTTCAGAAATGGACTTTTCGCGATCCTCGCGGCATGGCCAAGGGACGATGACTCACCCAATGCACTCGCACGTTTGGTGGGGCAACTTTCAACGATAGTCCGGGAAATCACGGCCCACGAGATCGATCTGAAGGTGCGGTTCTCTGGTACCTTGCTCTCATGTTCCCTGTCGCGTCACCAAGAATTTACATTTTGTGTGAAGGCTGAATGCACATGGCGATGCCCACCTAGTTTACAGAGTGAACATGGCCATACTTGACCATTATCCCTTAGGAACATGGTTAGACATGGCCATACCCGTTCATGACCTTCTAGGAACATGGTGGGACATGGCCCTACCTACCTATTGTTGATGGTGAACATGGGGATTCAGGAGCTGCCGACACTTGACAAGTGCATTAGAGAGTGGCTCGTCACCATGGAGAGCTCGCGACATGGGACGAGCCCTCACTGGTGGGTCCTCAACACACATCTATTGTGTCACGTGGTAGACCAACTACGAGACCTCGGGCCGGTTCGCGAGTATTGGATGTTCGTATTCGAGTCCTTAAATGGCAAAATCGGGAGGTGGGTGAAGAACAATGCCTTCCCGGTGCAGAGCATCATGAACGGAATCGGGCGGCAGAAGTCCATTCAGTATGTACGAGGGTTACTTATGGCACTTCGCAACGAAGTTCCACGGCCACTTGTCGTCCCCGCTCTTGTACGGGACCGCGTTGTTGTGGCCGATAAAGGGAAGAAGCACACATTGACCGAAGGCGAGCGAGCGTGCATCGATGTTTGGATGCGCACCAATGTAGGGCATTACCGACGGTTGCAAGACCTGCTTGATGCATATCATGAGGACTTACGAACAAGGTAAGGCCTCATCTAATCAATGCCTGAATGAAATACTAAGTAAACATGGCCATGTTCGTGCATGATTTCCATCCACGTTTCCACAAACTAATCACTCAGGTGATTCGCAGGGTCAAGAGAGGCGGTCGTGGCTTGAAGAAAGGACTGCAAAGGAGGATGACATGCCGTCTAGCCGCCGACGAAGATCCGACTCCTTGGCTCGGACGACCATTCACTCCCGACGAAATCGAGTTGTTGCGTGGTTGCCCCACAAAGTGCCGCAGGTTTAACAAGGTACAAGTGGGTAACATGCGATTCCGCATCGCTGCTGTGGACAAGAAGTTCAAAACTGTCCAGTGTTATTTCCGCTCTTTTTTCATCGAACGCGTGCGTGGAACAAGTGAAGAGGAAGAGACTGATAGGTGCGTGCCTTTCTGCTTATGATTAATGAGTAAACATGGCCATGTTCCAGCCCTACCTAGTAATGTATTGTGATAACAGGGCCATGTTCACCTAGTTTCTTTAGATACCCTGGGTAAACATGGCCATGTTCAGACGATTCCAGTAGTTTTTGCAAACTAATTCCTCAATTATCCATGCGTGCCAGGCTCGCCCGTCTTGAAGACGTCTATGCCATCAAGCTTGGTGGGGTCGAGTACATATTTGTCAAGGCGGCTTGGCTGCAGAAGCCGACAAAAGCGAAGATCGCCATGTATAACCGGATGAACTCCATAGTTGGCCCGGACAGCGTCACTGGCTGTTTCTTTTGCGATGACCCCGAGAACCCTGACACCGTCTTCGATACCACAGAGCCATTCATGCTCGCAGATCAGATCGCGTCGCAAGTAGTAATTGTGAAGCATCCTTGCATGCAAACTGCGGTGGTTCTTGACCCTCGAGCAGATTTCTTCGAGCAGAATGTCGAGGATGAAAATCCTAGCGAGGACGAGCTTGCTTAGTACTTAGGCCTGCAGTACGACATGGCATTTGTGTAGTGTAAATAGATAGCATCAGTTTGTGTATATACATAAAAAAGGGTAAGTATGGCCCTACCTAGCATGTATCTATATACAAGTACAGTGTAGATATGGCCATGTCTATACATAAACAAGGGTAGGTAGGGCCCTACCTATCATGTATCTATACTCGAGTACTAGTCCGGTAAGGCCATGTTTATACATAAACAAGGGTGGGTAGGGCCCTACCTATCATGTATCTATACTCAAGTACAAGGTAAATATGGTCATGTCTATACATAAACAAGGGTAAGTAGGGCCTTAATTTAGTAAGGACTATTTTACTCATTTAGTAAGGACTAAATAAGCGTAATAGCCCCAAAAAAACAGATTCTAAAAATATTTTTTTCCAATGTTTTCAAGTACAGCCCAGGTACAGCCCAGGTACAGGGTAGGTATTGCCCCCTACTTACCCCTTACCTACCCAATGCCCATACTGACCTAACTTTGAGGTGCTGTAACAGGAAGCGTAAAATGTTTTTTCAGTTAAACCTTTGGAGACTGTCCATAGTAAGGACTAAATAAGCGTAATAGCCCAAAAAAACAGATTCCAAAAATATTTTTTTCCAATGTTTTCAAGTACAGCCCAGGTACAACCCAGGTACAGGGTAGGTATTGCCCCCTACTTACCCCTTACCTACCCAATGCCCATACTGACCTAACTTTGAGGTGCTGTAACAGGAAGTGTAAAATGTTTTTTCCGTTAAATCTTTGGAGACTGTCCATAGTAAGGACTAAATAAGCGTAATAGCCCAAAAAAAAACAGATTCCAAAAATATTCTTTTCCAATGTTTTCAAGTACAGCCCAGGTACAGCCCCAAGTACAGGGCAGGTACCGAGTAGCACAACTTTGAGGCCTCAAAAAATGAGGTTACCAAAGCCATTCCACCCAAAACTTCGCTCCATATGTCTTACATCGACCCAAACCATCGATATCGACAATAAAAAACAAACTATCGGAAACTTCATTTCACCCGATTTTGGCTGGTTTTGCCATTTTACTGCCGACATTGCCCAAGTAGGGCCCTACTTGGCTCGAAACACAAGGTAAACACAAGGTAGACACAAGGTTCTAAATTTGTAGGGTAGGGTCATCGCAAATCCCCAATGCCGGATGATGTCCACTGAGCACACCACGAATGGAAAGCCAATCCATTCAGTAACCTTCCCCTTCTTCTTGGACCATTCGATGTCCAAAAGGCTCCATGCTCCACCTCGGATAGGCTGATACCAAAAACCGATCAGGACCTTGTCTCCCACGGCGAAATGATGCCATGGCCCACTCATGGTGTCATCGCACACCGCAGTGTTGATGAAGCCCCCCGCACCATCCGGCACCAAGCCACGATGATCTGTATCCGCTTGAATCTCAAAGGGAGGCTCACTTGCTCGGATGATGAAGAACAAGTCATCGCCCACACCAATAACAGACAGGTTGTCCCCTGCCCGCACATGCATGTAGCCCTCATCCACTAAGACATCCTGTCGAAGGCGCTCCAATAGTCGGGTGTGGCGGGCGCCTGCCTCAGTCAACGTTGAGATCTCATGCTCTTCCCATGGCCCACAAGTGTCCATGCGCAAGCAGTCCTCATACTCTTGCCGCTTGCACGAAGAGCACCCGCATGCAAACCTCCGCTTCAACACCTTGCCCGGTTGGCCACTCGGCCGGATCGCATGCAACCTCAAGGTGCCCTCGCCTGCATTGCCCGCCAGAACCACATTGGTGGCCTCGATATGGTGTGGAGTTAAGCAAAAGAAGAAGCGCTCGTTCACGACCCGTTTCGCATCATTCACCACTGACCCAGTCGCCACGGGGCGCTTGAACTTCGCCTCTCCAAAGGCCACAGCACTAGCAGCATCGAAAATCCGCATCCCACCAAGCCTTCCGCCTTTCCACTTCAGCAACTCACGACGCATCGCTGCTTTAAACTGACCCCCGGCCGAATCATGCTTCCATTTGAAGCGTGCCGTGCCCCCGTATGCCCAACATATCTTGATCCCATGCTTGGCTTGCAACAAGGTCATTCCCAAAAACGCATGCCTACATTTGAATTGGGAGAGGCAACCATCGCTATTCCCGACGAAGACAACAAATGTCACTTGCCTCGCCTGTAAGTCTTTAAATATCTCCTCTAGTGCGGCTTGCACGCCGGCCCAACTTGCCTTTGTGCTCCAACCATCGGAAACAAAGAAATACTCCTCCTCGATGATGTGTGGGTCATCCTCCGTGCTTGCAAAGCCGTCCACATGCAGCTCCGCATGCCGCCGGATCACAAACACCAAGATGATCAAATGAGGGAGCCCTTGCATCGCTTCACTTTGTGCTTCCTCACCCTTCTCGATCGTGAATTGTGCGGCGTAGTCAGTACTCGCAAAGACCACACCGGCATGAGGTGGGTGACTTCGTTGGCAGATTTGAGCCATCTCCCAATTGCCCGTGAAATTGAAAGGAATCCAATCGGTCACCAACTCCTTTAGCATATTCATCGCCGCAATCCGTGTGCTTGTAGTAGGTCGCTCCTCCAACACCTTCTTGTCTCCATAGTTCACAGGGTCAATCATCGCCTTCGCATGAGGAACCTTCACATACTCTCGCCAAGTTGCGTCCTTCGCGATGCATTCCCACAATAAAGGACACCGCGCCAACTTGCGGTCCCATCCACAGTCCTCACAATCGCCATCTATGCACTTGACGTCGTGCCACTCTTGACCCTCTGCGCGTTCACAAAGAATGTATTTCGCCAATTGTCCCGCGTACTTAGGGAAGTTGTGGATGCACCCCATAGCTCCATCACATGCACATGTTTGACCAGCATCCTCCGCTAGCTTGATCCACATAGGCATACACTTGCCGACCAAGTCTTCCATCACGTGGCGTATGTGAACATCTTCTGTCGCTAAACACACCTCTCGATTTTTCAGCTTGCGTACATAATATGGTTTGCATCGCCTCATCGTCCGGCGAGACACATCGGAGAGCTGCAACCAAACACATACACCCATTTCGATAAATGAACATCATATCCTGTTTGTCTCAAGCTAGAAATCGAGGGCGAGTCTCAAGCAGGAACCGACGGAACACATTCATTTATGAGATAAATGAAATACACGACACATAAAATTAGAGCAAAGAATCGTGGACTCACGTGCGGCTTCTCCGCTATCATATCCTCTAGCATCTCACGATCGCTACGGTCGACCAAGTGCTTGACGTGATATACCCATTCACCAGAACTGTGATTTCTAGACCTCGCCAAATGTTTGTTATCCTTTGTCATAGGAGATGGACGGGTATTCGTTATCCACCATTGAGTGACTTCCGCAATAATGGCGTGGGAAGTAACCTTGCTGCCACCATGCTTTCGTCGAGCGAGTGTGAATGTCCACTTCTCCTCGATATCATAAGACACACGCACCCGCAAAGCATCACCAAGTAACTTTGGGTCCACCCCGAGCCTATACGCCGCTGCTGCAACCTTCAAATGGTCTCGAAGGTTCGGACCCGCAGCCGCGACAAGAAACTCCTTGTGCCGCTGTGATAGGAGTGTATTCGCGTTTCCACCAGGTGCATAGGTGCTTTTCAAAGCATCCCGAACATTGTCAACGATCATACGGTCCACCACCACTTCATCAGCAGTGTGAATTTCTTTCTTCTCCTGCTCATGAGCCAAAACCATATACCCAATCAACTATATAGATGATAAAAATTAGTCATACCGCTTACAAGACTGCATGCTGCACTCGCCTCCCATGCGACATGCGCCCCGTACCCCCTACCCTAAATGGCCGCCACAGGAGCATCCGATATGCGAATCCACTTCTGAAAAGTGCTGTGAGCTCATGGTCCCATGCCAATGTTGAATGTGTGCAGCCGGTCAAACATAGCAAGACCCCCTCTCAGCACTGCAAGGGGCAGGAACCTGCAGCACCGCATGTTGCGCTCGCGTCCCATGGGACATGCGCCCCGTACCCCCTCCCCTAAATGGCCGCCACAGGAGCATCCGATATGCGAATCCACTTCTGAAAAGTGCTGTGAGCTCATGGTCCCATGCCAATGTTGAATGTGTACAGCCGGTCACACATAGCAAGACCCTCCTTGAACACTGCAAGGGGCAGGAACCCTGCAGCACCGCATGCTGCGCTCGCCTCCCATGTGACATGCGCCCCGTACCCCCTACCCTAAATGGCCGCCATAGGAGCATCCGATATGCGATTCCACTTCTGAAAAGTGCTGTGAGCTCATGGTCCCATGCCAATGTTGAATGTGTGCAGCCGGTCACACATCGCAAGACCCCCTCTCAGCACTGCAAGCGGCAGGAACCCTGCAGCACCGCATGCTGCGCTCGCCTCCCATGTGACATGCGCCCCGTACCCCCTACCCTAAATGGCCGCCATAGGAGCATCCGATATGCGAATCCACTTCTGAAAAGTGCTGTGAGCTCATGGTCCCATGCCAATGTTGAATGTGTGCAGCCGGTCACACATCGCAAGACCCCCTCTCAGCACTGCAAGCGGCAGGAACCCTGCAGCACCGCATGCTGCGCTCGCCTCCCATGTCACATGCGCCCCGTACCCCCTACCCTAAATGGCCGCCACAGGAGCATCCGATAAACACACTATTCGATGAAAATGATATTCTCATGTGAAAATGATATTGCCTTATTTACCTCATGATAGGCTTAAAAAGCCGCATTTTAACAGTCAAGAACATGCAAGTGCAGGTTGTGCATTAGATTTAATGGTTTTTATGGTACAAAATTGAGGTCAAATGCACTTTTTCGAAATCTAGGAGGAGTGAAAACACACAGAACTTTTGACTCAGAATCTATATACACGTTATACACATATTATTTACATGTTTTTTTTTCGTCTTGCTTTACGCGTCCACTTCAGGTGCTACCGCTACCGCTACGCAATTATCAAAAGCTTCGTCTTCATCGGAATCATCCGATTCATTCAAGTCACCTAGGTCCTTGCGCGTGCGTTTGGATTGTTGTGCAAGCAAAGCGACGACTATCTGCGCGTATTGCTCGTTCGGTATACTCCGTTCGGGGTCATTCGCATCCACATTCCATGCCAGCACTATTTCATTCTTATCGAAAGTCTCGGTAGACGGTCGGTGCCCCGGTGGCGCTGCGAAAGCTCCTGGGTGACTCGCAAGCTGCTTGCCGAGGTGCTTCTTCTTGGTGTCGGTGTGCTTTTTGGGTTGGAAATAGCGATATAGCAGCTGTTGAGTTGACGGATAGCGCGCCTCCACCTTCACCAAGTACAACGGATCCGACCATTCGCTTCGCTTCAGTTGTACGCGGAACGCGAACTTGTCGTTTTCAGATTCCACCGCGAGAGCCACTGCAAAGCTGCCAACTGTCATCTGGCCGTAGGTGACCTCCCACTGGGCGTTGTCCACGTACTGCTCCGCTCGCTTTTGGGCTCGACCTTGGTGTTTCCGTTTACCGTTGTACACTTCTATCGGCGCTCGATCAATTCGGCGTTGGATGCGCACCGGTATAGCGGGGACGGCGGCAGCCTCGGCAGCTTCTATCGCCAACGCGGGCGCCTCTATCAGTCGAACCAAGGTGGTATTGAACGAGTTCAAAAAAAAACATACCTGCTTCTTGCCCAAAAAGTATTTGAAGTCGAACTTGTCCTCAGATCGAAAGCTGTTTTTTAGCAAGTCTTTGATGAAGTATTCCTTTCTATCTTTTTGCGACATACTGAAAATATTTTCGCGAAAAGACTGAATATCTGCGGATGAGAAAGATAGACAGCAGTGCGACTTGCAATTGCACTTAATTGTTTCTGCCATTGATATACTGTCAGCCTGCAAACGTCGCTGCTTAATACTAATTACGCCCGTATATTGTTTCTTGCGTATGTCGGATTCGTACGGTTTGCGCACGACAATCTGCTTGTTTACTTCACCATTTAAACAAACAAGAGGGTCTTCATTCCTCAAGTCCAAACTTGTCTCTGAAAATTCTGTATCAAGTCTGCTTTTTATCTCTTGTAAGTCAATTTCGCGCAAAGCGCGTGACCCGGAAACGCGTGAAGAATTAGAGCTAACTTCTGATCTACACGTCAAAGGCGCGTTCCAAAGAACCAATTGCGTATTCGCGCTTGGGGCTGTGCTTGGAATTGGCTCATGATTGAAAAAATCAGCCCCTATTTCCATGGAATCTTCAATAACTATTTCCGGGCACGGTTTGCAGATAATCTCGCAACCTTCATCGAAAGGAATAGAAAACATATTTTCGTCAAAATTAGCCGTCATTAGCTTATGAAGCCGTTTTTTACGTTCTAAAAATGATATAGACTTGCGAGTCAACCAAGAATTTCTATCTTACTGAATCGATCGATCCTCGATTTCAGCGCAAATGACACCAGGATATCTTAAAATCATATCTTTGATCTGAACAGACCGAATCAAAAAGCGACAGCGCATGTCATTTTTGATTAAAATTGACATCGATATTCGACATGTCATTTTTAGCCGCCAGAAATGACTTTTATTATTGTGCTAAAGTTACATCACTTTTTCAAAGTTCTTTCACACACACCCCTTTCACAGTTGACAGCCAATTTCTCTCATTTCGCAATGGCGACACTCGAAACATTTCAAGCACTGAGGGCTCAACATATTTTCCAGCTCTATCTTGGTAACAAGTGGAGCATTGTTAGAACCCTTGAAGCCGACGATCCTTCGGACAGTCTGCAATTACTGATTCACTCTGAGGACCCTTCCGAGGAAAATGAAGAAATAATTTTTAGTTTTCCTAAATTTACCTCTTCGACTGTAACCGGGGGTAGCCTCGTTCCTGAGAAACGCGTAGCGTACAGTATCATTGAGAACGAGACTCCAATTCTGTATTTCGTCGCGTACAGAAACAGAAAGCTTACTGTGATCGAATTAGACAGCGCAAACTTTGAGGAAGCCTTGAGCCTTCCAAAGCACACAAATCGGCTGTTGGCTTTTCAAAGTTTGAAAACTAGAGCAGCAGACGAAAATAAAAGCAAAGAATTCTATCTAGCGAGCTATGTAAACCAGGCGTGGAAAGCGTCGATTACAGCTCCTTTCTGGCAAAGCAGGAGACCAGCGGCAGTGATCGATGACCTCGGACTTGCTGGCGAGGTACCATTTGTAGAGGCTTCGGTACGTCCCTTTCATGCCCTGCGCCTGGACCGGGGCGGAAAGCGTTCGCATTAGCTAATGAACGCTTTCGGCCTCGAAACGCGCGCCCTGAGCCCTGACCGGGGCGGAAAGCGTTCATTAGCTAATGAACGCTTTCGGCCCCGAAACGCGCGCCCTGCGCCTGGACCGGGGCGGAAAGCGTTCATTAGCTAATGAACGCTTTCGGCCTCGAACCGCGCGCCCTGCGCCTGGACTGGAGCGGAAAGCGTTCATTAGCTAATGAACGCCTTCCGC
>LGRX02025098.1:0-98645 GCA_001247695.2 Cymbomonas tetramitiformis | reverse complement strand
CTCTTGTAAGTCAATTTCGCGCAAAGCGCGTGACCCGGAAACGCGTGAAGAATTAGAGCTAACTTCCGATCTACACGTCAAAGGCGCGTTCCAAAGAACCAATTGCATATTCGCGCTTGGGGCTGTGCTTGGAATTGGCTCATGATTGAAAAAGTCAGCCCCTATTTCCATGGAATCTTCAATAACTATTCCCGGGCACGGTTTGCAGATAATCTCGCAACCTTCATCGAAAGGAATAGAAAACATATTTTCGTCCAAATTAGCCGTCATTAGCTTATGAAGCCGTTTTTTACGTTCTAAAAATGATATAGACTTGCGAGTCAACCAAGAATTTCTATCTTACTGAATCGATCGATCCTCGATTTCAGCGCAAATGACACCAGGATATCTTAAAATCATATCTTTGATCTGAACAGACCGAATCAAAAAGCGACAGCGCATGTCATTTTTGATTAAAATTGACATCGATATTCGACATGTCATTTTTAGCCGCCAGAAATGACTTTTATTATTGTGCTAAAGTTACATCACTTTTTCAAAGTTCTTTCACACACACCCCTTTCACAGTTGACAGCCAATTTCTCTCATTTCGCAATGGCGACACTCGAAACATTTCAAGCACTGAGGGCTCAACATATTTTCCAGCTCTATCTTGGTAACAAGTGGAGCATTGTTAGAACCCTTGAAGCCGACGATCCTTCGGACAGTCTGCAATTACTGATTCACTCTGAGGACCCTTCCGAGCAAAATGAAGAAATAATTTTTAGTTTTCCTAAATTTACCTCTTCGACTGTAACCGGGGGTAGCCTCGTTCCTGAGAAACGCGTAGCGTACAGTATCATTGAGAACGAGACTCCAATTCTGTATTTCGTCGCGTACAGAAACAGAAAGCTTACTGTGATCGAATTAGACAGCGCAAACTTTGAGGAAGCCTTGAGCCTTTCAAAGCACACAAATCGGCTGTTGGCTTTTCAAAGTTTGAAAACTAGAGCAGCAGACGAAAATAAAAGCAAAGAATTCTATCTAGCGAGCTATGTAAACCAGGCGTGGAAAGCGTCGATTACAGCTCCTTTCTGGCAAAGCAGGAGACCAGCGGGAGTGATCGATGACCTCGGACTTGCTGGCGAGGTACCATTTGTAGAGGCTTCGGTACGTCCCTTTCATGCCCTGCGCCTGGACTGGGGCGGAAAGCGTTCATTAGCTAATGAACGCTTTCGGCCTCGAAACGCGCGCCCTGAGCCTAAACTGGGGCGGAAAGCGTTCATTAGCTAATGAACGCTTTCGGCCCCGAAACGCGCGCCCTGAGCCCTGACCGGGGCGGAAAGCGTTCATTAGCTAATGAACGCTTTCGGCCTCGAAACGCGCGCCCTGAGCCCTGACCGGGGCGGAAAGCGTTCATTAGCTAATGAACGCTTTTGGCCCCGAAACGCGCGCCCTGCGCCTGGACCGGGGCGGAAAGTGTTCATTAGCTAATGAACGCTTTCGGCCCCGAAACGCGCGCCCTGCGCCTGGACCGGGGCGGAAAGCGTTCATTAGCTAATGAACGCCTTCCGCCTCGAACCGCGCGCCCTGAGCCCTGACCGGGGCGGAAGGCTTTCATTAGCTAATGAACAGTTTCGTCTTGTCCCAGGCTGCCAGGAGAACGGCAGTGGAGCTTGCTGCCCAACGCGCCCTTCAAGGACCTGGTGGCTCCAGAGCTTTTACTGGAGCGGGCGCCAATGTGGATATGTCTCAAGTGGCCACCCCATCTGAGGCAAGGAAGGCAGCCGAGGTGGCTGCACATGGGTGGCACGCTAAGCTAACGGTGGAGCATGCAGCAAAGATGGATTTTGAGGAGAAAGCAAAGCTGTGCAGGCAAATCGAGATGGAGCACCGGTGGCCGAACCCGATGTCGACCGACGAGGCGGCGGAGCAAGGGAGTGTGTTTCGTCTCCCCATTGGATGCCTGTACCACGCGACGGGGTACGAGGCCTGCCGGGATCAAGAGAGGGGCTGGGTGAACGAGATCAAGAACAGCAGGAAGGAGAACCCGTGGGCCCCTTTCAATGCGGGTCTTGTTGCGATCGACGATGTCAAAACCCGTGCCGAATTCTCCATAAAAAAAGCTCTCGCGGGAAAATACAGAGGCAAGGTTTTTGGGCACCAGCACTGTTATCAAGCCACCGACGAGTGTCACGAGGAAATCCCGTTGGAGATAGCTTTCCAGTTCTTCGAGAGCAAGATCTACATCGGTCTCACGCCTGACATGATTCGGTTCTTAGGCGAGATGCAGAACCAAATCGACCAGAAGACGAAAGGCAAAGACCACACTCAGTTCATGCAAGGGCTGCGTTCGACCCTTTTCGAAAAGAATGGGGTCGTGTACAAGGTTTACCGAGATGCGTTGATCTCCGAGTTCGTCGCCGGTGTCCCCGAGGACACCGAAGAGGGTACCTCTTATCAACCTGGGTATTACGAGGTCGGAGGGCTGGTGCAAAAAATGGCGGAGTTCGAATCAGAGCATGGATTTGCAGTCCCGGATATCGAGAAATATCCCAAGGGATTCCAGTACATCGAGGATGTGGAGACGTCTGAGCGCGAGGGAGACCTTGAGACCCTCCCTGAGGCAGACGTGACGGTGAAGACGCTGGAGGATGACATCAACGCTCACCTCGATCGGGTCACAAGTTGGTACCCCGTAATGTCTCACTTGAACCAGTCGATGGAGACGCATGTGAAGGAAGTAGCGATGTCCAAGCATTCTGTGTTCGGCGGCGTGCAAATCAACCACTACTTCATGCACTGGACAATTGCCAATTTCCGGCCGCAGACGTGGGACCTCTGCGTTAAGATCATGGAGGCTTACAGAAGGTTTGACCTGAAGGGCATGAAAAACCCTTTGGCTTCGAAGACCAAAAAGCGCAAGGCCTCATCTTCGCCCGCTAAGGGACCCGCCAAGAAAGCTGGCAAAAAGGCACCTCCAACCGACAGGTAAATTACTTTTTACTTTTGCTTCAAACAGTGTTTACCCCCCCAAAGCATCCTTTTCTATATTTTAAGACATTCTAAAAATGTTTTTTTTACTTGCAGATGGAAGACGAGGTGCAACGAGGAGGCGGGGACCACGGAGCGGGCTCGTCTAAAGGCGCAGGCATTTTGGTGGAAGAAGCTCAGTTTCTCCACAATGCCAAATCCATGGGTATGACGTTCTGGATTAACTTGGGCGGCTTGGCGGGGGAGGCGGAGTTCGACAAGGTAGACACGTATCTGCGCCTGATTATTCAGAAGGAGTTGTCAGTAAAAGAGGGGGGCCTGATGATAAGCCAGTTCAAGAAGGAACGCATGGTGCAGAAGCACTTGGTGTCCGCGGCGGGATTGCAAACCTGGGACGCATTCAAGGCCGAGTTCACCCCCTACTGGAGCTCCCAAGAGAAAATCGAGTCGTTGATCGGCTGCTTACCTTCAACTCAGGGGGGAGCGCGCCGGGGGGGTCTGGGGAAGTTCCGCACGCGATCTTGAATTACGTCGAGAACGCGCGGGCGAATCTCCAAGAAGCGCAGGCGCCACGCGCGGGGCACATCCTAGGCTTGCAACAGGTCGAGGTGAAAGTCGACATCAAACTCTATCGGGAGGCGCGGACCGAGGGGCCGGAGCTTAAGGTTCCAGGAGAGGCAGGCCTTGAGGAGGACGAGCCCACACATGAGACGAAGGTGCCGATGTTCCCTCGTTGGAAGATCGTCAAGGGCAGCATGAGCGATATGAAGGACGTCCCGAGGCTGCCCTTCACGGGGACGATCATCGACTGCAATTACGCCCTTGACAAGGAGAAGACTCCCGACGCGATGACCAAAGAGGAGGTGCAACCGTTCCTGGAGTCTTTCAACGCCAAGACCACCGCCCCGGCATGGACTATCGCTATCTTTTGCGGTTTCGTCCAACAAAGCGATTTCCTGGAGGTGATTGACAATTACTGCTCCGGCCGCGCGGAGCGGTTCTTCTGGCACAAGCAGAACGTGAACATGAACCCCAACAGGACCGTGCGCTACAATGACGTTGATTGAATGTGGCGTCCTGGGGTACCATGTAAAGAGCGATGCCCAGGGGGAGTCTAATAAAAAGCCGGAGTGGATGTTCAACTTTGATACTGGAGAAGGTGAACGTGTGAGCCGCGCGTCACTTTTGCGCGGCTTCCCGGTTGTGCACCAGATGTTCAAACGCGACAACAAAGCCGTGAATAACCATCGGAAACCCCAAGCTCTGTTGATGGAGCTGATCCAGTGCCACATGCTCGGTGACAATCCGGGCAAGATGGATGAGAACGGCCATCCACTCAACTGGATTCTCGACGCTTGCTGCGGCGTCGGCTCGGCGTCCATGGCCGCCATGAGGTGTGGTATGAACGCGATCGGCTTCGACCACGACCAGTTCATGGTCAGCTCTGCGCAGCAACGGCTGATCAATTTCGACAACGAGCCCGATCAGGACGCCGAGACGAAGCCAAAACAGAAGAGCGAACCGACGGCGAAGGGCAAGGAAGCGGCCACTGCCGAATCTGAGGAAGAAGAGAATGATGCAGATGAGGAAGATGAGAATGATGAATAAAATAGTAGGATTTGTCGACCGCCCTGACTGATAGTATCAGTCATGCGTCGACGGTATAGGGTGAAAAGTACTCTACTCGTAAACATTTGAATAAAGAATGATACATGTATGCATATTTCGGTGTTTTCATTGTACGCATACTGCACTTTTCTACCGTGTTGCCTTTATGTATACCTATTTCGCGCATAAATATCACTAAACCCTGATTTTTTTGAAATATATATAAATCCAAAAATGACATATGATAATATCATTTTCATCGAATAGTGTGTTCTGTGTATACAGCGACCTTCGCTCATACCTGCAGTATGTGTGTTTCACACTGCGAATCGCTTCGTGTGTAGCCTTGTTTACCCCGTCGCGCCGGGACACGCGTCGTGATTATCACGGCCTGATTTGACAATCGGATGCCTCTGTTGCTTGGTACAATCATATATGTGTGTGCATATATATATATATATATTGTTATACACCCTGTCGCGCCGCGCGGGAACACAATGCTAAAACAAGGACACCCACTGAAAAGGGCCCTGGAAAACTTCAGGACGGTATCAACCACCGCGGGATATGCACCCGGATATCGTATATGCTGAGATATGCAGAATGGTATACAATCACATATGTATATATACTATCATCACGACGGGGACACATACGTGTCTGCCAGATGCATTCAATAGCGTGCCACGGCGGGGCCTCCGACGCCTGTGTGCATATCTAACTATCGATCTTTTCGCATTGATGCATATGCATCTAGCTATCATATACGCAGAGATGTGCGCAGTGGTGTACCAAATATGAACACACATATACATAGGTAAACATATACATATTCTCATCTACCTACCTACCTACCTACCTAACTATCTATGCGTTTGTCCGTCTATCCAAACTGCATACAGCTACTACTACATATACAACATACAACTATTATGCAAATACGGTATGCGGCCAGGGCTGCTGCCGAATCTGCCTCACCTCGTAACTCCTTGGTGAGGTGAGAAGAGGAAGAGAAGGAAGATGCCTGTTCCCCATCCTCCACCCCATTACGAAATATGAGCACACATACACATAGGTAAACACATACAAATTCCCCTCTATCCATCTATCTATCTATCTATCTATCTGTCTATCTATCCAAACTGCATACAGTAATCATGAACATAACGAACTACGGTTCGCACAGGAGGGGCCTGTCGAACCGGTGCTCTCGCCCTAGGGGAACTAGGCAAGGGTGAAGCGGTGGTAACTTGAGAAGAAATAGATCGGAAGCTCAAAACTGCATTGCCATCGCCAACGCCCTTTTCACACAGAAGGACTAAAATTTTCGGAACCCACGGTTGCACGCCCAACGCTCTCGACACCACCAACCGGTGCGCCAGTCCCTCGAAACAACAATGTGCAGAGACATAGGCGAAGAATCTGCCGGGGAATCTGCCGGGGAAACTGCCGAAAATTCCGAACTCCAAAAATGCGAAAGAGCGCGCCCCATAGAGGCACACAATGACAATAGCTGAGAGCGCTTGAGAGCTGTAGAACGCTCCAAACTAGCATCTATAGTCGCCAAAAGAGCTGAGAGCTCCTCATCCGAAGAAATCCGCTGCGAATCCATCAAAGAAAGCAAGATCTAAAAACCAAGGCTCGGTATCGATTACGCCGATAGTTAGATCTATCGGTGTATCGACCGAAAATCGGTCACTATCATCATCGATCGATCAGCTCACGCGCATAATCGGTATCGATCGATTACGTTACATAGAAAAATCTAGCAATTAGTATTCATCGATATTTCGGGTCGTATCATCCCTATCGATCGGTTAGATGAATTCAAAATATCGGTATCGTTCGATGAATTATGACCAGGTATCGGTTTCCCATCGATAATTTCGGTGGGACCCCCCTGCCGCACAACGGGCACGGCTCACAACCAATTCCAACGGATTTGATCTGTTGAACGGAAATGAGGAAGACGAGTTTGCCGAGGTAGTGGTGCCTTGCGCCGATGGTGATGAGCTAGCCCGCTATTTGGACATGCCTGATGCGCCGCGTTCCTCTGTCCTATTGGAGTCTGTGGTGGATCGGGCGTAAGGCGACACTGCCACACTTGTTCAAAATGAGTAGGCAGTTCCATGCACCACCGGGTAGCTCTGCAAGTGTGGAGTGTTTGTTTAGTGGTGTAGGGCACATGCATGGTGCCTTGCAGAAAAGCACCAATGAATGCACGCTTGAGCATATCATGATGGCGAGTGTAAACACCCACGAGTAGATGATATTAGCCTTGCAGTAGAGCACCAGTATGCACACTTGAGCAATGAGCATATCATGATGGCCGGTGTAAACACCCAGTAGATAGTATTAATATTTGATATGATGGCCAATTAATAGGCAGTAGTGAATGCATGCATTGAGCATCTGCATACCCTATTATCGGTTAGACTTGATTATCATGGATTATCGGTACAATATGTGTAATTATCGGTATCGGTCGAAGTATGAATGGTACACTATTTGTATCTATTCGATAGTTAGAAATGTTTATTCTCAAGTATTAGGATCAATCGATGCAACCTCTGAAACTATCACGATCGATCGATGCATGGCTGACCTCTATCATAGTCATACGATATAAAATTGCATGGTATCCCTATCGATCGATTCCAAAAATTCGGACTATCAGTTGCTATCGATTTTTCAAAAATCAACCGATACCGAGCCCTGCTAAAAACGAAATAACGCAACAAAAATCGTAGGAGTCCACCTCGTCGTAGTAACCCAAAGCCACTGAGCGTACCAAGCAAATAATGTGGAACCAGACATCCAGAGCGTCTCACAGGAAGTGAGAACGCTCAAACGAAATATACAGATCAAACAAAATAAAATTCTACACTAAAATCACAACACGCAAGCGTGAAGTGGGGCCATAACCTGCTAGAAACGGCTCAACAAGCAGTGGGGACCCGCTGCCGACGGAACAACCTGTTCCCCATCCTCCACCTACTGATGCGTCCGCCTGCTCTTACAATACAATGCGAGAACAGGTGTTCCGCTCGGTGAAAACAAACAGGCTAAGCTCCATAAACAGTCCGGCCGAGTGCTTTTATCATGCATCTCGGAAACCCGGATAATACGAAATAATGACTGACACGGTACTACTGTACTGTCATCCTAGCTACTAGCGGAGTCACGGTTCCGATCAGAGACAGGTCAGGCTAGGGGCTATCAGAGCCCATAATAATAACCCTGAACCTAAAGTCCAGCATACAATCTACCAAGTCGTTTTTTCACACTCGAAAAAGCACGCCAGAAAAAGCTTAGCCTTGGCGCGAATAGCTCGCTGCTCCTTATCTCTATATTATTCCTACCGTTGCGAGAGCCACTGCTGCTGTCGCAAGCGCCAAGGTTAGGCAAGCGAGACGGTGAAACGTTGGGAATGAGGGCCATGCTACACGCCGCTCTGCTATGTATCCTGCCCTGTTCGGCTTTGGTTTCCATTACATTTCCATATTTTCATTTCCATATTTCCATTTATGACCGTACGATGCGCCACGGATCGGCCATTGAAATCACTGCGCCGCGAACTGCGCCGCGGCAGCATACTCATGATTATTTGCTTTTTGGCATTTCACAAATAATGACCTCGCATGACATCGCCGGATGTCAGTCGCGACAGGAGCCAATGAAATCGCTGCGATCAACACATTTGCTTTCTCAAGTTTCGGTGTAGCACAGGCCTAACCAACGCAGCGTCGCGCCGCGTTGCGCGCAATTGCGTGACGTCCGATGAGAGCGATCTCGTGCATGTCAAAACGATCTTACATTAATTTTTACTCTTAACTTTTAACTCCCAACAGCATATTCCTCAGTTTTGAAAGTCTGTTGAAAGCGTGCGCTCACACTTTTCCGTTTCTTTCACCATCTAATACAAAGACTTCTACTATGGCTGTTCCTGCCCCTACCATGGCTGCGGCTCTCTGTGCTTGGGCTGCAACCGGTTATTTCTTCTACGAAATGACTCGTAACAAGAAGGTGTTTGGCGGTAAGAACTCTAGCTCTCGCAAGGCAACAGCTCAACTTACTATTGCGGAGCAACTGCGTTTGCTGCGTGTCGCTAGGGATTTCCAAGCTTTTGGAAAATATGCAGTTCTATGAAATTTTGTGAAATAGTAGGGCCTTTCCCCACAGCAGGAGTACCGTGGTGAAAAAGGGATTCCTTTCGGGAGGCCTCTTTGGAAGTATTTCTTTCGTAGTGCTTCGTTGGAATCTGTCAAAGGGTCTCCATGCTTATTGAGTTAGCGCCGCACACATCCCAAAATACTGTTAGGAAACGTGTGGGTTTTTCTAGAATAGTTTTTAGTAAGCTTTCCGGCATGCGTCGTTTGACTGTTCTGAAAACCTACTTTTAAGGGGAAATTGGTATCGCTTCCAACTTAATTCTTTTGCGCTGTCCGTTCTCTAGGTTCTATCCCCTCCACGCTTAACGACGAATGGGCTGCTGCCACCAAGGCGTACCTCGCCGACCACCCCCGTGAGGTATGTCTCTCGAATCTACATTTGCAAGTTTTCTATGCTCCGACGGCGCCTGCGTATGTTGATGTTTTGCAAGCGTAGGGGCAACTGTGCGTGGAATGCGGACCGTCTTAACACGCCAACCCACTTTTTTATCGGTCGTATTTCTGCAAACCCCGGTGAGGCTACCACTCACTGTTGACGGTGATCGCAGGGATCTCCGGACAACATCAAGTTGAACCCCATCGGCACACAGTAAGCTATGATATTTTAAGGTATCAGCTTGAACGGCGGATCTGAGCGGTCTTGTCAGTTCCGCCGTAGCTTTTGCTCATAATTTCATTTCCTGTGGCCACCTTGGCATGCAACGTCGTATTCGGCTTCTTGCTTTCGTGTAGACGGGAACCCGGGCACTCTGAGTCGTCTTGAAGGTCACACCTGCGACTTTCTTAGCCCAAACAAGCCAACAGACCGGGGAACGAAAACCTTGACGTTCTCATCCCTTTTATCTTTCGCAGAAAACCAAGGTCTTCTTTCCTGTTTGTTAGTTTCTGTTGTTTTGTAGTGGAAGGCAACACTTTCGTCAACGGCAACTTTAGCTCTGCACGTTTCGGAAAGTTCATTCGCATTTTATTTATTTTGTAGGCGTAATAGAGGATAACCTGGTTGGGCTTATGGTGAAAGGCATACGATCTCACCTCTGTTATCACTGTTGTTTTGTTTGTGGCAGATGTGCTCAAGTGCGACCACGCGACCGACGCTTTTATCTATTCCCCCCCTCAAATAATAGTTATGTCGCCAGTTGCCCTGAAAGGCCCTTTTGGACACAATAGCCTAGTAAGGTAAATAGCGCACTTTGGATCTCCTAAGACTTTTCAGCCGTAACATCCGAATACGTGTGCGCAGCGAATAGGATCTTGTCGGTTTTACTTCGTTATTATGTTTTCCAAGCTTCAGTGTTTCTCCTGCGTCAAGTTTTTGTGGAGGCAGTTCCCGCCGTCACCAACTTCCACCACCCGTGCCTCAAACCCATTTTATTTTCTCCTTCTTGGAAGGCTTGTCCCGTGTCGGGTACGAACACCTGTTAGGTGCTATTGTTTCTCGTTAATCTCGTACCTTTCGGTTTTAGTTCGAAACTTGGTTGCAGTATTTGCTGCCAAACTTTTCGATATGGAATAGCAACGGTAGTGCTCATGAAAGCGACGTTGCAGGCGACAAATGTCGTCGCCGGTATTCCGAACACAACGCCAGAAGAGTTTTTCTTAGTCAGTAATTTATGTGAGTAGTGAGGGTTTTTCCCCGATTCTATTCGGGGTTAATCTGTAAAGGATGATAATCTGAGTTGGTGACTTGGGTGTTGCCTGAGCATGGACCCAGTAGCAGCAGGGTATTTCTAAGCACTTGTTGTGCATTTTGAGGTGGGGATATTTGCAACTCCGCAACTCCTACTCTTGCCTCTAGCAATACTTGTGTCCTCTGTGGACATAGTGGGAATATATCTTTCGTATTCCCCGATGCAAGCTACCTGTTCAACACACAAGTGAAAAGTTGTTTAGCAAATGTGCTCTTCACACAGACCTCCAGTAGATGCTGCAGTTTAGATCTTGAAAAATATAATGCACTTGAGAGTGAGGTGTTCGTCCTTGGATAAACCAATGATAGCTGATGTAAAAGTTCTCTTGAGAATGAGTCCTGAGCAGTGTGTCAAATTATTACCTGACACGGAGGTTTGTGATGCCTCGAGAACGATGCGGAACACGGCGAGGTTCCCCGTTCAGGAGGCTCTTGTCATAGGTGGCAAAAAAAACCGAGAACCTGCCTCAACGAATCAACAGACAAGGCTTTCTATGTGATAGGTAAAACTTCTTACAATGATCCATCAATCCAGCAGTGGGGTCATTGAAGTGCCTTTCCATAACGGTTAGAACTCTCCAACAGGTGTAGTATTCAGTTGGTGGTGGTACGTTGGAACTATCACTTTTTTAATTTGGATCCTGCACGCTACCAAGAGAACATATAATTGCAAAGAGCATGTCCATTACCTTGGAGGGCGGGGTAGGGCAAAATTCCGCGTAGTGGTTACCGTGTCTTCATTATTCATTTGAAAATTGAGTAATTATTCCCCCCCAAAGCGACCTATGTATAACAAATGATTAACTGGTTTGCTCGATTCCCAGTGGTAGAAAAAACAGAGTCGATTAGTTAACTAAATGGCAGATAGACCCGCCACTAAAAGAACAAGGCCGTAATTAATTCAGATGCCGTCGAATCCTGCCAACGATGACAAACTGGCAAAATAATGCTCGACCCGTCAAAACCGCTCTCACTGCACACCACCACACGCCGACGGACTTGTTGGGACTGTAACAATATCGTAATAGGGGACTCGGCGGTGTGTATCTTGTGTAAATGCTGCCCTGTAACCTGTAAATATGGGAAGACGACCCTGGGTGGCATGGCCAAGATGCGCCGTTCGTTAGACAAGCGTCAACAGGCGTCACTCATGAACTTCGGTGTCAAGCGCGGCGGTGTCGCGGCTCCCACAGCATTGAACAATGACCCTGTTGTAACTCGTCCCGAGCCCAAGCTGGACCAAACTGTGCAATGGAAGCAGTTTCGGATGTGTTGATGTATGAATAATAAGAATCTGAAGTCGGATTGGACTTTAAGGTTGAAACGAATTTATGCTAGACTACTAACAACTAGTGCTAGAGGTGGTGTTCACTGAAAGGTAAAAGAGAATTATGAAAAAGTTACCAAGTTCCTTCAAGAAAAGCACAAGCAATAGAGGTCCGAAGTCAGGATGTCATCAGGCAGGTCCTATAATTAATTCATATCGATGTGCTACGGTCTGATCCTAGATTCCTATATCGTACGGTGCTGACGTCGGTTGGGTGACAGTACAGGCTGTCACCCGAATCACTTGCAATGAAGGAATGATGAATCGAAACTGTATGATGACGTGGACATCGTTGATGACATGAGTACCTCCCCTTGGTACTATTGTCATAGTTCGTAGTCGTCACCCGACGACCCGAATGCTGAATCAATTATCGCAGGACTGACGTCATCGTCGACTGTCATAATTTACGGTAGTCATAATTATGTTCGAGTCGATTGTCATAAAGATCGAGGTCATAATTATCGATCGACTCGGTCGATCGAGGCCCGTATTTCTTGACTGTAAATATCTGACCGTAGGTAATCGTCGGTTCTGTACGCTAATGCTGGTAAATCGGATGGTATTTTCCACACCCGTTTGGGGTATGGTTTAGGAATAACGTGTAACTCCCTAAACCCTAACCCTAATTCCCCTTATAGCTGTGCTCCGGGCACAACTCTCCCCCCTTAAGAGCTGCCTTACTCCCGTGAGGATCTTCAGCTATCAGAAGAGGAGACCGTCGAATAATTCGTACAGCAGGTGCGCCGGAACGGGGTATACTGCCGAACTGGTGCTGCTCCCTTCCGGTCACCCCGGCTGGTACCTTGCTGCGAGGACCACAGGTGCTGGCCGTATCGCCGGAGTGCGTAGCAGGGCGTGTGGCTGGTGCATACTCGCAACTCCCGGGCCGGGGGCGACAAGGTCCAGATGCACGTGGGTTTCTTATACCCAGTCCCATACTGACAGTAGCAACACTCCAGTGGTGGTGGAAGCTGTCGGATCACCTCGCGAAATTTCAAACCGTAAGGTGCATAACCCCGCGGATTTTCCAGAAACCAGTGCTGGGGCTGGAACCAAGAAAGGAGGTTGAGGGTTCTTTTGACGCAGGCGTCCGCGGCCGCTAGGCGACGTGTGCCTTTAGTCTTGGCAGCGCTGTACTCCGTACAGGGTGGACTGGCCCAGACCACGTCAAAGTAGCGCCGGGGGTACTGCTTTTCGTCCCAGTCTTGCACAGACACCACGTGGGTGGCCTCCCACCTTGGGTCCGAATCCACCGTTACACATTCCGCATCTGGGAACTTGTCCCGGAAAGCCCTCTCGACCGACCCGGTACCATTGAAGAGGACCAGGAGTCGAGGAAGCCGGGAGTTAGCACTGGTGGACCGGGCGTAAGCCAGGAGCTGTCCCGCCTCGACTACAAAGGCGTTGGCCTGGTCATCAAAGATCTCGTGTGGGAGGCAGGGCCCTTGGGGGGTCCCAATATCATCTACCAGACCTTCCCAGGTACCCGCAGTCTCCAAAGCGGACACTTGCCCCTCTCGATATTGCCCCGCTTTTTGTCTGCGCCGGTCTCCCGCCTGTACGCGGTCCTGTTCTTCTCTTTCCAGCCGGGCCTTCTCGAACTCGCGAAGGGGTTGCAGGGGACCTCCATGCTCCAGATCCTTGCGGGACCGCCATTGATCGTGCTCGCGGGAGAGTCCCAACCAGCGGACTTTCCATTCTACTACTACCTGGCCCCGCACTTGTCGGACCCTTCAGGCCAGGATTCGGTCCATGTAGTATTCTTTCTGCCCGTCCACGATAGCTGTTTTGGGCTTGACCCGCGCTCGCCGGGAATTGAAGGCGGCACTTCCATCAGTATAGGGTCGCAGTCGGTGCTGAGCGAAAACATCATGTATGCGCCACCCTCCGGGTAGCTTGAGGCGGTACGCCACTGGCGCCCCTCGGTCTTCCTCGGGTTCGTAGCACCAGCTGTCCGTCACTGTAGAACCTTTCGGTAATTGGCAGAGGTCCGTGCCAGCGAGGCCCCAACTTGCGATAAGTTTCCTTATCCTTAACTTTCTCCGTAAGGTGCTTGGCCTCCACCCAAACCAGGTCCCCAATCGCGAACTCGCGCTGGTGGTGCCGGCTGTCAAAGTGGGCTCGCTGCTTCTGCTGAGCCAGCTCGAGTCGAGCGCGGGCCGTTTCCATGATGTCGCGGAACTTGGAGGCAAACTCAAGGGCGGTGCCTTCTCCCTTCGTGCGTTTCCGCAGATCCGGGTTATCCTCCAGGGCTGCGTCTACAAATAGATCTAGTTGGGACATAGGAGGTGAAGGACTCGTCATCTCGAACGGGGAGAACCCCGTGCTTTCATTCCGGGAGTCGTTGATGGCAAACTCCACGTTGGTGCACCACAAGTCCCAGTCTTCCGGGTGGTCATCCACAAACGTCCGTAACATATCCTCCACCACCCGATTCGTATGCTCAGCCTGCCCGTCTGACCGGGGGTTGTAGGGGGTGGTGGTGGCCACCTTAACTCCCATTAACTTCTGCAGAGACTGCCAGAACGCATGCATGACGCGGGGGTCTCGGTCGCTGATAATTTTCATAGGGGCCCCATGATGCTTCCATACATGATCGAAGTAAATTCGGGCTACCGCCATCGAGGAGCTGTCCCCAAAGTTCAGGGGCGCCACATGGACTTGATTGCTCAACTTGCAGGTGAAGGTGGTGAACGCACCGTGCCCACGCGGGGTGAGGGGGAGTCCGGTCACGAAGTCCATTCCCACCACCTGCCATACCCTCTGAGGGATTCTGTGCGGATTCAACAACCCATCCGGAAAAGTGTTCCGGGGTCGGACCGCCTGACAGGTGGCACAGGAGGCTACCCAGAGGCCCACGTCTCTATTCATATACCGCCACTAGAACCGCCGGGACACCCGGTCCAATGTCTTATCTCGACCCACGTGCCCGGCGGCGGGACTCTCATGGGCCTGTCGCATGACGATCTCCTTGAGGGGGGAATCATTTCCCAACACCAGTTGGTATCTTCCCGCCGCCGTCCGCCACACAACTTGCCCAACCACGCAGAACTCGGTTGTCCGCTTGTGCGGAGCTGCTAGCATTTGCTGGCGCAGCTCCCGTAGGGGACCAGGACGCTCATACTCTTCCCGTAGTGCCGTAGAGCCTGGAGGAAATCCGTCCCACTAGGCGGGTCCTCCGAGTCTCGGAGCTGTGCGGCTTTGCCCTTCTGCAGCGGGGCAGGAAGATCCGGCGGGCGACGGGCAATGCCGGCTCCTTTCACCCGTCCTGGATGGGGCAACGCGGCGGGGGCATGCACCACTAGCATTGGCCATGTCAGGTCGATGCGGGTGCCGTCGGATCATTCGAACAACTGGGTGGGTTTTCCCAGGTGGTCATGTGTGGGGATGACTTGGACTATCCGCATCCCGGTTTGCCTGAACAGGCGCCTCCACCGGGGCATACAAGACTGGAGGTCCGGGAGGAGGAACACAGCTGAGGTGTGCTCCGGGTCCAGGCGCCACTCCTCCACGAACTTTTTCAGTATGGACTCGATAGTGGTATGTGTATCGGAGGGGGACGGACTGCACCAGACATGGAGTCCCTGCCAGGCAGGATTCTCGTAGGCAATCTGTCCAGTATCGGTCCACCCGGCGATTGCGTCCTCCCACACCGCAGCAGGCATCTACATCGAAGTCTCCAAACTGCTTCTGAAAATCCTCGAAGTAGGCCTGACACACCCTTCGGTCCTCACGGTCCTTGCTATCCTGGGGTCCCACATCTTCCTCAAGGGAGGAGGGTACCTCTTCCGTGGAGGGGTGCTCAGGTGGGTACGGGGGGGCCTCACTCTCACGAGACTCCCGTGACTTTCGACTCCGGGTAGTCATGGGAGCGAGGTGCTCCTCCATGGCTTCTTCCGCCAGACCCAGGGTACAGAGAGCATCCATCCATAACAGGCCTAGATCCTGCCATCCGCCCCCGGCGGGGTCTTCCCTACCTCCCAATACCAAACAGGAGAGGCGGGCTCCTTCCTCGAGAGAGAGACATTAGGAGGCGGGCCTCCTACTGGTAGGTCGGTTTCCCGACTCATGACACCACTTTCCCGGAGCCCTTCCCTAGGACAAGTGGAGTGATAGTCCGGGCGTCTCGAGAGAGCGTCCGGGACTTGGAGCATACGCCCAGGGATCCATTCCATTTTTGGGACCCCCACTTCCACTAGGTCCATATACCATCGGGCCTGACGCCGACTCAGCTCTCTCCCAGGTGACATCAACCATTCCAGGGGTCGGTGATCACCCTGAAGCTTGAAATTGGTGAACACCAGATAGTCCCTCCAGGCGACCGTGCAACAGTGGTGCAGGGCGCACAGTTCTCTCTCCCCCGTACCATAGGTTTGTTCGGCTGGGGAGAACTGCCTTCCCTCATACGCAATGGGACGTAGGCCCTGGCCCAGATCCTGCATGAGGACTCCTCCTAGGGCCACGCCGCTGGCGTCGGTTTGCACCACGAAGGGAGCTTCTCCTTCTGTTGCTGCTCGCATGTTGGGCAGCGCCAGGGTGGGGGCAGAGGTCAGCTTCTCCTTAACCCCTATGGAGCGGATGGAATTTTTTGCCAAAAGCACCAGTTTCACAAATGTACACTTAGATGCTTCTGAGGAAGGGTGGGTGACGGCTGCGAGACGCTGCTTGCACAAAAAAATTTATGATAAATTTCAGGCGATAAAATGGATAAAGGAAAGATATTATTGAAATTTAACGCAGGAATTTAGTGTTAAAGAGCGCTTTCACGATATGGGGGGGCGAAAGCCGGCATCGAGCGGACTAGCGACCAGTCCGCAACACGAAGCTGCGGAAATGAGCTTGGAGTTGCTCATCAGCACGGCTCAGGCTGCGTTGAGAGCCCAACGGCTTGCACGAAGGCAAGGGGCACCCCTGCCTGAGTGCATCGGTGACGACGAGACCATCGCGCTCACGCCTCAGCAGGACCTGACATACTTGGCTCTGCACGCCACTCGCGCAGTGGCGACGGCAGCAACGGTTTGCTTTCCCGCATTTCAACGGGCTAGCAAAACCGTGACGGGCTTGGCGACTACATCGACTTTTCCGCCTCCTCCATCCGCGCAAGGCACCGCCCACACGCAGGGGCCCAGCGCCAGAACGCAACGACGCAGCTCGCAGAGGCATAAGGCGAGAGGAAGAGCTGAGGAGCGGAACCATCCGCCAGCAGCTACGGGTTTTTTCACGACCAGCTCCCCTATGCCAACCGTGGTGCCAGGCGGTAAATTTACGTTTGGTAAAGTCTCTGGGCAAGTGCAGCCCACAGACTTCAGTCTGGCTGCGCCGCCATCTGGCAGCGGAGCAGTCAACGACTTCAGCAGTTTCAGCGACGTCGTGCGGACATCGACAGCAGAGCAACCGCCCTCTCCTGGTGAGAAGCGCAGCGGAAAGCCGCCATCGGTGCCGCCAAGCCCGCCGCGAATCAGCAAAAAGGGGAAGGCAGCAGAGCAGCCTGGTGGCCATGAGGACGAGGACATTGCCGACCTCGAGTACGAGGACCCTTGGCACGAGGCGGACGGCTTGGATACAGACGTGCATGACTCGTGCATTTAGGATCCAACGCCGATGCGTAATTCCTTAGTGCGTTGCACTGAACGCACTGCTTGGCCTTGCTTGTGTTAGTCAAACGCCATCACAGGTGGCCACTCGCGAGAGCTGAGCAAACGGCCGGACACCGCTTTTAGTCCCCCACACCACGACGCATCCGGGGGTTTTTCAGCGGCGACAGCGGCGTGGACTCTGGAAGTGGCAGAGCAACAGACCACAATATTCTGTCAGAACATCCTAGAACCTGACTGTAAACTGCCCACTCACAAACAGTGGTAACCCTGGGGCTGACAGTGATTTTTACACGTCAGCTCATTGACCTGCCTGTATCTTTGGATAGGCGCCCTAGTTGAATCTCCGATTGGGAGCGTGTTCGTTGCTGTTCGTGCTCCACTAGTCGGGGGTTCTTGCATCCACCTTTTCTGCTAGGTGGGTGCTAAGCTAGGTTTCATCTTTGACCTGCCGGCGTAGGCCCTCATCCTGCAGCCTCCCGTTATGAGGCATGGCTGCAGACTAGATGCTGTTAGCATGGCACTGACCACCTAGCAGAACCCAAGGGCTAAACTCTCTAGTGCACTGGACTGGGTAATAGCAGTTAGGGCAGAGGGGCAGGCTTGACCGCTGAGCACCTAATAATATCACGTCTCCGGTAGGAGTATGTTACATTTTTTCCTTTTTTTTTCTTTTTTCACAAATGTGTCGTTTTCACGGTATATGGTGCCTCGGTAAGTGTGGGTGATTCGTTACATGTTTCATAACTCCTATAAAGTGATTTTGGTCCATAAAATACATGATCGCATGATATATACAACGATATATCGGTGATATACAAGCCAAAAAACACGTTTTCCAGGAATCAAAAGTGTCAAAAA
Source organism: Cymbomonas tetramitiformis (assembly GCA_001247695.2). Taxonomy (NCBI): domain Eukaryota; kingdom Viridiplantae; phylum Chlorophyta; class Pyramimonadophyceae; order Pyramimonadales; family Pyramimonadaceae; genus Cymbomonas; species Cymbomonas tetramitiformis. Next base: position 80,420 of record LGRX02025098.1, on the reverse strand, counting down.
TCAGTTCTCGCAACCGCTTATTCGAGCATTAGGTCGCCCCTCGACCATAAAACAATCGCCTTTACTAATGCCTTGAAATCAGTAATGGTGGCTGTAGTTAAACGCACCAATACATCGAAATATTCAAGCAATAAGGTGAAAAAAACACCAAAAAACAACGAAAAAACATCATTTGTCAAATGTTTTCCATACTTAAGGCCATATGGTGTGTTTTCAGGGGAAATCGACTGTTGGGAAAGTAAGTATTGCCCATATGAGGTGCATGGTCATTTTATATGATAGTGGGCACTGAACCAACAAATCCTTGTCGATGAATGGCATCTACACCTCGTTTTTTCACACTTTAAGATGCTTTTGAACAAAATTGCATGCCTAGAAATAAGCAACTTTGGGGATTTTGCTACAACAAATTTACCCTTGGGTGAGATATATATACTAAGTATATGTGTAGAATAAATTGTTGAGTATTAGATATACCTATTGCAACGGGTGTGCGAAGCTTGTATGGCCGATTCCGACAAGTGCTATCGGGCTGAGAAATGAATACAAGCTTAGAGTTTGAAGTGGTTGTACCGTATACGGTACAAACCGCTCCATAGGGGTTAATGCCTATTCTACTAATCTTATGGTGGGTTAACCCGCCGTAAGAGGAATTTTCGGCGGCCTCTAGTGGTGGCGTTATGAGGTCTACGGTGTCAAACCTATCGATTTCCAGACAGTTTATGAGTTGTGTCACGGTTCTATATGAACCTGAAAGACTACGCGGCTGCTATTGAACTGTAGCAAGCACGCAACAATATTTGGTGGGTATGAGTGCAGCGCTCTGGTGTCCTGAAGTGTCCGCTTGAGCACAATGCTCCTCATATTACCTCAATGCCCTCACGCGTCATACGCGTTACCACCATCGGGTTGTGAACCCGAGAGCATTGGGTGAACTAACCGTATCGGCTGGTCGAAATAGCCATTGATACTCGCATGCTGTTCAGTTCATGCTTGAAGCGAAGACGCGTCCTCTCAGAACAATTCGGTTCTTCAAGAACTTGTCTTGCTTCGCCATCTCGACGCCATACCTGGCCTCTCGATGACAGATGTCACTCACCTTAAGTGGATGACAGACATTATGACTGTACATGTCATAGTCGACCGTACTGACAATACTCGACGACTGTATGTCATTATAACATATGACATGACATGACATGACATGGTATGACATGTATGGCATATATGACACGTGTGACACATATGTCATCGGTCATATCCCTGACAGATCTCCCCTCTTAGAAGAGTTGTGACCTCACAATATATGGTGCATACCTTTGTATATGTCTTTGATGTCTTTGTTGTTGAGCTGGTACCAGTCTTCTTATACCGATGAGGCGTCCCTCGAGGTGTTTTAGGATTTCGGGGGGAATTGAGTCCACTTTAAACCCTCACCTTAGGCATATAGCCCTACAGTTCTTAGGATGTAGCCCCCCATGATTGCGTATCGTATTTCAGAGTGACGTTCAGGGTATCTTCCGAGGTTTACGTTACGGATAGATATTGCGCTTGCCGATCGTTTCGTATTTCAGAGTGACGTTTTTACGGCTTTATATAGTGCATCCACCCCTTCCTCCCCTCCGAGAGCTTACTCCCCGGAAGTTCACAGGAATACTATGGAGAGCCCCTTCCGAATATTCGAAATTTCGGCTTGTTTTTAATGCAAACGGAGTGGCCCTGCTTAACGAGATATCGGAGGGTCTTAATAAGTCCACTTTAAATCCTCACCCGATCTGCCAATCTCCTTTTTTTTTTCGGTCCGGTACGCGCGCACTGACGAACATTTCATAGATGGATTCGACAACGTACTAATGTGAAATTCGTTTTAGTTATGTATATCAATCATAACTCAGGATCACAACTCCGTCCACCTCAGTATCCGGTAGCTGCGGATTACTGGCCATAAGATCCGAATGACAAACCACGGTCTGACAAAGGTAGCATAGCAATTTTTATTTATCCACAGATATAATATCTCGCTTGCATGCGTATCTGTGCAAGGGTATGATTTGGTACAAGGCTCACTACACCTTAGCAAGGAAGGATCAATTCCCGCTCCTGTCATATCAATTTGATGCAGGGTAAAAATGTTAGGGATGTAACCCTGCAGTTCTTGGGATGTAACCCTGCAGTTCTTGGGATGCCTGATTTTTATTCGGTCGGCAATTATTGGCCTAAAGTCATCAGCTATCAGCTTATTGACGTAGAAACCACAATGTTATAAAGCTACGACCTATCGTGACCATATGCGGCAGTTATGCCTTCAGCATACGTAGACAATATGATTATGTGGAACTTATAATCCCACTTAAGTTGCATCATGTTAAATTTATCCATGTTTTAACAAGTGTTCAGGATTTGATAAGGGGTTGACGCCCCACAGGCCAAAAATCACTGTCTCGTAAAGCTCGCCTCAAGTGTGCGCTTCGAGGAGCAGCGTCCCGGCGAGGCACAGGCATGATGCTTCCTTGACCACAATGGAGCTGGAAATGAGAATGCCCAATATATCCGAAGACAGGAAGGCTTTTTGTTGGCCAGAGTTGCTGTCTAGATGCTTAACCTCTATGGGGTTGCATTTGGAAACAAACTGTGCAACCATACATGTGACTTGTGCATTGGTATATGACTTTGATGAATTGTCTCTTGTCATAAACCTGGAAGGAATGACGGGCAATTCGCTAGAGCGGCGGATCTCACTTACTCGGCTCTGCTGTTATGGAATTCGATGCCTGAATGGCACAACTGGCAATCCTTTTGCTCAGATGCTTTCCTTCAGACATTGGCAACAACTTGTGCGCCAGCTTCTCTAGATGTGGGGGAAAACCATGGATAAACAATTCATCAATCAAAACACATGTTACCAAGGCTGATTCAACGAATCCTTCAAGTCTTGAAATTCGACAATCAGCATCTCAGGATGTTGTCGTCAAGTAATGGTTTTAAGCTTACAATATAGCTTATTCACATTTAAAAAACCGCATCGTTCTCCCATGTCAGTACCCTTCATATAATATGATAGAGCTGGAGAAATATGCATCTACGATTTTTTCATGATGAACTTCATGTGTCAGTAAGTCAAAGACTTCATTTGATGTTTTATCGGAATGATGTACCGTGTCATCAAACTTTATGACTGCCATACACAGATGCTGGAACTTTTCATAAGATTTCTCTATTTAATCTTCCAAGTAAAATCACAATGATGTAAAATCAAATGATGTAAATCAATTTTTGGCAGCTGTATGAAGAATGAATGAATCTATACTCCTTTCTCCCCCATTTAAAAAGAGGTGTATCAAACCAATCAGATGGTGATGGAGAATGTCATTCAATTATTATGTTATGTGAAAAATGGACCCGACAGAAAATCAGACTGAGATAACTCATCGAATCAAGTGTTTTCGAGGTAACAATGTCAATATGAACACCGATTCTCTCAACGTCGTACCGGCAACATGCCTGACGCTTTTGAAGATGGCAAATGCCAGATGTTGTCAAATGCCAATGTCAATTCACTATGATTCAATATGCAGTTTTTTGGGTTGCAGCCCACATGCATTGTTGGTTCAGGGTTACAATAGTGTACCCAACTTAGACAATGTTTCTGGATAATGATTGTCATAATGAACAACGAAACCAGTGATGGTACCGAAGCTAACTTTGGTATCGAAGCTAATGGAGAGTCAATCAAGAATATGAATATCATTTCTCTACTGTCGTAAAAGGCTCACAGATTTAGTGTCTGTAATGACAACAACTTACTACGAGCTGTATTTCCGTCCTTGATGAATGGCTGGTATGTCATTTCATTGTGACTAGAACATGGCATCGCCTAGTGATATGTGTATATATGAACCTTCTTCAGTTCATGATCACTTATCTCAATGGTGCCCATTTTATTTTTGGGCATACACTATTCAGAGACTTGTCATGGTAAAGAAGTATGAATGATGAATGTGTCATTTCAATGCCGACAGAATTGTGACTTGTTGATGACTATTTGTCATTAATATAAAATTTCTGTTACTTTCCTGAATGAGAATGATCTGCGCTTGGAAACCATCTGCATGTTGCGGCGGTTCGAGTAGTCCCGCCATGGCTTTTCCCAAGTTGTGTGGCCTAATGGACAAGGCGACAAATTTCTAAACATTCCAGAATGAGCTTTCAAAGAGTCATAATTCCTCAATGAAGCATGCGTGTCTTATGTGCCAAAATGATATGAAACCACAAGTATGATGTCAATCTATATGTGGATGGTTTATACCATTGTATGCTATTCCACAAATAAGTAGTGATGTCAGAATAAACCTTTGGACAATTGCAACTTAGTACAACCCGAGTGCATTCAAGTCCACTTGTATGCTCAGAATCTGAATCTAATGTACTTTCTATATGCACAGGATAGAATATATTTTATATGTGATTCTGGATTCAGGAACTAGAGTCAATGAACAACTCCATTCCTATTTCAGACAATGGAACCCTTATTTTTTTAGGTGCAATACCTTATCTTAAGGAATAGTCATTTTCAATACAAGTTTCAATCGATTTCTCAAATCTGTCACCTTTATGATGATTAGACTGGTCAATTTTACAACATAACCCACTCCCCCTTGCTGAAGGAGATGACTCTTGTCATAGGGCGGTATGTTGGCTGTTTTCATATGACACATGGAAAACATGAGTGGCTCGGCAATCTTGGAGAATTTTGGGATAAATATCCTGAATTGGCCGACCATGCCCAAGAATGCCCGAAGGTTTAGACTTGCCATCTTTAGCCATGCGGCGTAGACCGTAGAGGCTGCTTACCAACAGTTGGGCCATAGGCTGGATAGCTATGATAGCACAGATTCTGTCTTCCATGATGGATAGACCTCTGAGATGTGGTGTCCGATGAATCAATACATTTGACAAACAACTCAGCCTTAGAAGGTCGGATGAAGAGCTGATGATCTTTGCTGCTCTGAAAGAACTGGTGAATGAGAGCAGAGTGTCTCTATAAAGAGTAGAAACAATCATATGCACTGTATATTTTTAATGTGCACTACCGAAATGCCTCGTGATATAATAATCTCACAGTATAAGCATTGTTTAATGGCGGTATGATCAGATATGTAATGACCAATGAAGATAAGATGGCCGGTATGGCTTATTTAGCAGGCATGGCTACCTCAAAGAGATGCCACTACACGGATATATTTCAAGACATAAGGGCAATAGACTTATTATGTAGCCTTCAAAGGCAGCTAGCATTTATGCTGCATTGGTCAGCTCGGTGGCTTTGACCTATCTAGGTGTTGTACTCAGGCCGTAGCCTGCATATTGCATTGAGTACTCTTGACACCTTTAATGATCCAATCAGATGATATGTATGAAATATCAAGAATGGTTACCCTTTTTCAGTGATCATTGGTAGCAGAGGCTATAGTGCTTGCACCGAATCAAATATACAATTCTAGTCTGGATACAGGCTAGATCAGATGTATACAAATGTCTAGGTCTTCAAAATCAAGCTCACATGTACGTCATGGCTGATGACCTTAGAAATGTTCGATACATATGTGTGTCAACTTCATGGAGCTCTGCATGGTTTGACTGTATATAGCGTCACCAAAACAACAACGATGATGCAACTTAATTGTTTTATTATTTGGTTTTTAGTTGTATTTTTTTAGCTTGTCACCTTCCCCCCTCAAGGAAGTGTAAATTGCTAGGCGGTTGTCAGGCGCCGTTTAAATACAACAGAGGTCCGACCTCATATGTGATGACGTGGTAGCTTACGATGAAGCTGGACAACAGTTCTCGGGATGCAGCCCATTGCACCGAAGGTGCATCGCAGTTTTTGGGATGCAGCCCGAATTCACGTCATCAGCGTGGGTCACATCGTGCCCATGCATGTGCTGTACAAAATACAACACTATCCTCCAGCGGCGAAGTGGTTTGTTATTACCATCATCGTATGCTGTGGGATATCAAATATATAATCAGAGAGCATGGTAATATGTGTACCATGTTGTCAATATTGGAGGGACTGTGTCTTCTTTAAACTCCTCATGACTATATGTATAATGGTGTTGTACTGATGTCAACACCTTCTCTCTGAATGATTTATTGATTTCAGATGTGATGATGTGGGTACCACATCCTGCCTTCAGTACTGGGATTATATCAACCAGTCCTACAGCGATGCACCTGTTCTTCCCACTCTTATGTATGGCTATAGTGCCAAAGTATATCAGGTGGGATATACATATTTTATATAACTATCATCTTCTGATCCAATGATATGCAATTAAGCACGGTATCAGGTTATATGTTATATATATAGTTAAGCATTCCGCCCTTACTCGAAAATGTAAATGCTGAGCTGAATAGTCAACTTATAGTCATTGGGATGTAGTTTCCCATCCGAGTTTACACTTTATTAGTGACGGTGGGTTTAACGTTGTACAGATTTCAATATAACGTTATTTGTGGATGCAGTGGTCTTATCAAAAGCAATCCATCAGAAATCACCATATCGGTATCATCACACATTAATTTTGAATCTATATAAGTTATAAATAACTTCTCAGATATGTGTGTATATCTTATCAGTATTTCACTTCACTTCCCCCTTCGAGGAAGAGTGAATTACCAGGCAGTAGTTAAGTGTCTAAATACCTTATTAGGTAGCATGCAATCCTTATAGGAGCAGCTGTGCAGTTCTTGGGATGTTGCCCTACAGTTCTTGGGTTGTTGCCCATAATATTAGTCATGCATGTGCTGATTTCAACATGACTATAATGCCAAATACAGTGGTGTTCACTAGTATTCAATGGCATTTCAGGGTGTTACGGGTTACTATGACCCTTATCACCTGCAGTGACTTTAGGGTGTTACATGGTATCAGTAACACCTAATTATATCAAATTTGAGCAGTATGAATGTTTCCTGAAGGAATAAAGCAAAACCGCATTCAGCATGCCACTGCTTACCACGTGATACTTGAGATGTGCGTTACACCCCCAAGTTTTTACACGTGATTTTTAGGGTGTTACAGGGTGTTACAAGTGCTCACAAATTTTTGCATATACCATCGATAGGTGAAAAATTGGATCAGCACAAAAAATTAGACCCGAATTTTCATTTTCAAATCTAAGGTGTGAGTTTTTTACCTATTTCCGCCACTTTTTGACTTATAAGTCTCAGTGTGTATAAGCACTAGGTGTATACTATAATGTATACAGCTGTTACACCTCTGTAATATATCTCACCTGAATACATGAAATGGAATTTGACATTTTTCATGTTGTTATGGTGAAGATATATGAATGGTCAATATTTGGTACATTGGGTTTTACTGATTGAAACCCCTGACAAATAGACCGCGCCCTAATATGAATATGTAGGTGTATCAACAGTTAAGTGCAATCACTTAAGTGATAACTTGTCAGTTGATTTATTACTTACTTAGGACTGTCAACTCCTTAGATTAAACCTTAGCCAGAAGCTTAAGGCGAGATTACTCCTCGGTTCTGTCGCCTGTCAGTGGCTGCCGATCACGTTGCCCACCCACGAATGGGTGTGTTGGAGGTCTGCTTTATCTCTTTGGATTCATGACAATACTCTCGATGGCATTGCCATCCAGATACTAAGTAACTTGAGCAAATGCTCATAGTAACCTACTATTTACTTGGGCATATGGCGGTGCACTGAAAGGGTATCAAAATGATATCGTCAGATTCCAAGTAAATCAGAACAAAGCTCGAACAATGAATCAGAGCAGTGTCTGTGATAACCTCTATCAGCTGTCAAGGTGAATACTGATCTGTGAGATTTGTTACATGCATTTGAAGTGATCAGAACTGTATCAACTGTCAGAATGCAATGTAGACGATGGTGTTGCCGTCCAGCGATAGTGAAAAGGTATGGACAGTGTTCAGCAGTTACCAGCTGCATTGTGAACACTGTATACTGCCTTCGGGTCTGGAGATATTCTCCATCCAGCCCTACAGCATGTGGTTTTATCCTGTTTACCTTAGCTATCGCAAATTCGCAATCACTGACATCCAACACGCACATGTGTTTGTTGGATGGTATTTATATTATCATACATGTAGTTGATATTATAGTTGATCATTTCATTTACTGAGTCAGTGAATGTCATTATATATAGTAATGCCAGTGATGTGTGCAATGTGCAGGTACTTGCTGATTTAGTACACTTAAGCAAATTGATAGTGATTTATCATACAAGATAATCTGTATACCACTGGACAGCATATAGCAAGTATGATGCATGTCAATTTGGTTAGTAAGTTGTAGTCCTGCAATTCTCATCATGATGGATGATGAGTTGATTGTTATATTTCACAAATGGCTCCGGTGTGTATTCCATCTTTGATCAACAGTAGAACAGTTATTCCATCCCAAATCCTCCGTCAGGAATAACCGAGCTAATTACTGTCTTTATGACCAAGATTGGCACCTTATACCAAGTGGATTTCATTTATAGCCTACACTTGCACAGCAGGTATGCTAAATGGTGTATTGATGCAAAATCTAGCATGTATGTAAGATGTGCATGTTACAGTGTAGCATAGTTGTATTGCTTGATAAACCCCCGGTTCCTTGGGGTACAAACCCAAGGTCGGTTAGGCGCGGACAGACAGTCATCAAATCGATCAACAGAACTGAATGATGATTTCAAGATAAGTCCTTACTTTTTAATCTTTGCAAATACTTCTATGTTACACTGTTGGTATATGCATGTGTATGCCAACTGTTATCGTGATCAAGTTGGTATATGCATATGTGTGCATGTATGCCAAGTATTTGTGACCAAACTGATTATTATCACAGTGTGAATGGTGCACAAGTTACAGTATAATGGCAAGTTGCAGTATGTGATAGTGATGATGACCTGTGATTAGTGGCATACGTGTGTTAACTTGTCACTCATTGTCAGCATGTATCATAATAGTGGAATAGTGCTGCATGGTGTATACCACAGTATGTGTGTGAAATAGTGATGTCATTGCACACTATTATTGTACAGCATATGTGTGTATGCTGATGATTGGTATAACACACATATCACTGCGCAGCATCATATGTTCATCTGATGTAAAACTGTGCGTCCGACTGCAAAGTATTGAATGAACATCGTGATTGCATGCTGTGTACGCGCGTAACACATATTGTAAGTCGCGCTGCATGTAGATGCACCACGGATCACGCGCCCTCAAATCGTGCGTCCCCAGCATAAGATGAAATCATCGCAGGCGTGCGTCGCACTGTACGAGCTAAAATCATCGTACGTGCGCGTCGTACGAACGATTCGTGCGGATCATTTGCAAATAGCGAAATCATCATATGTGTGCGTTGCACTGAACGATTCGTGCGGATTATTAGCGAACATCGCTGTCGCCAATTTATTTCACACAGTATGTCGCTGTCGCCGGTGTATGTCGCATGGTATGAATGCGATCGCGCTGATAACGAAATTTCGTGCGTCCTGTCGCAGTTGATGTGAATCATACATACTGACGATCATTTTTCGTTCGCGCGTCTGTATCTCGCATACCGTACCAACCCTGCGAAATATTGACAGCATGCATGTGCGATCCGTACGCTCGTGCGCACACCTTGTCGCTATTATTTCACTGATGATATGTTGCAAGCTGCGAGTATAATCACGCTGATTTCAAAAAAAAACTTCTCCGCCCTCGAGGCGGTTTACCTTTAAAAACGCAATTTTTACACAATAAAAATGCGTTAATATTTTAGTTTTTAGAAGTTTTTTAGAAACATTTTCGCGACCTTAAGGTATAATTTGACTCCCATCTTGCTCTGTTTGACTCACTACGTCTTGTATGCGCTCAAACCCTACTCACAGTTGTTGTTTACTTACATTTTTACCTGATATGTAATATGCGAAAGAAATCCCGGCAAGCTTGGCTTGCCAGGGACACACCATAAACCAGGCGAAGCTGGGGGGTTCGCTCCCCAGTGAGGAACCCATACCTTAACAAAGCGAGAAAACGCATTGAAACAGAAACACTCCGACGCCTTTCAAAGCTAATTCACCTCTTGTGCTGGGGTGTGTTGCAATAGCGCTTACTGCATTAATACTTACGACAAATTTCAGTATGAGTGGCACAGAACCAGTAGTTACTGCTCCCCCACAGTCAGCGCCAGCGAACATCAAAACTCTCTCACAGAAATTTGAGCACGCGAAACAGTTAGAGGGCGAAGTTCAAAGAAGGATTCAGGACTGGGTGAACGCCTTAGGCAAAGAAATTGTAACCAGTCTCATCTTCAAACATTTCAAAGCCAAAGTTCTCGAGACTCACGGACAGGAATTCAATCTACAGCATTTCTTTGGTAACATCAACACAAACAGCCGCGCGACCTCTTACATCGCGCACATTGTCAAGTACCTTCCAAGGCTGTGCACAATCACAGGAGAGGGAGCCAGTGAGGACGTTTCAATCAGCGAGCCTTCAGTTAAAGATAGAGTCGAGAAAATAGTTGCGTTCACCAAGGATTCAGTTCAAGTAGGACACATCTCAAACACAATTTCCTGTCTCCTTCAATATGACCTGTTTATACCGGTCCTGGAGGCTACAGCATCGGAAGTAGCGGAACTGGAAGCATTGCATAAGAACGCAGAACAGAGAACAGCGCAGTCAGCACCCCCTGGTTTCGTTCCTGCCTCACCCTCAATCTCACTTGTGGACTTGGAGTTGGGAGAAGAAGATCAAAACGAGGAAGAAGAGTGGGAAAACACTGAAGATAGAGGTATGTACGAAAAAATAGATAGTCCCTTTGCATTCCTTCATTCCACGCCTTGCCTTTCACGCATCTCACTTGAGCGCTCTTTTTTGTATACTTTAGAGGCTAGCCTTCGCCCTAAAGGGCGAACATCGAGAATCTGAGCGTAGAAACAAACAAAGCAAAAACATTAGAAGGATCGAGAGGTCTTCCTCCATTATTTTTTGGCTACTGTCCTGGAGAAATTAACCGCTTGAGTGTCGCCATTACTCGCGAGCCCTACCTGTCATTATAGAGAGTCATTACGTCTCACAGGACGCACACCCTCAGTGAGCATTATGTCGTATAACATTTCTCACATTGCCAACTACACAGCGCGATTTCTTTGTTTAATTGTGACTCTTATAGTTACTAACGCGCGGCATTGGCACGAGATCTCTGTCTGCGGTACAGGCGGGTATGGCAGTGTAAACCTCACAGGCATTTACCAGAGCACACTCGTTGAGCACGAGGAATCTGGGGATTTTGACCCAACGGCCATCCTTCGCGCACAGAATTATGTTGCTGAGATCGGAAACAGAACTGAAGAGGTCGCAGGGCACGAGGGCGATCTCTCAAACGAGGACTTCATACAAACTGTCAAAATTAACCGTATGAACAAAGGTGACCGCAGTAAATTCTCTGACAGAGAGATCGGGGAAGCCACGCGTCAAATTACTCAGTTGCTGGAGCGCCTCTGCCTTGACATCTCTCACCTCTCTGTCAAAGGACTAGATAGGCCCGAGAAAGAGACCGTAGATAACAAAGACCCCTTCATTCTAGTACGTGTTAAATCGGAAAGTGAGGCCAGAGCAATCCTTGAGAAGGCAGTTTTTGTCATTGACGATCGCCGCTACGTCGCTTCACCGAAATCCAACAGGCTCGTGAGATTCAACGTCAGCTTTGTTGCAGCAGCGGCTAACTTGCAGGTTTCCACGGACAGAATTGTACGATTTCTCAACGGCACAGTCCTCTCAGAATTTGTCAGCAGAATTGTGTACGTGCAATCTTTCAGTGAGGACATCAGAGGTGGCACCCGCTTCGTCCGCAGATTCTATGCAATCCTGAGACCTCCACTAGGTCCCTCATTTGAGCCAGCGGTTCTCGATCCTAAAAACCCCGAGCACTCAGCTTACTTCATTCCCACTCAATACGTGTTCGATCCTATGGGGATAGTTTACATTAAACAGTGCAGTGCGTGGGAGTGCCGAAAGTGCTTTCCATTGAACCAAAGATATGGCCACCAGTCTAGCATCTGTGACTCCCAGACAAAAGGTAAGGGCAAAGGAAAAGGCAGAGGCAGAGGCGAGGGTCTTGATTCCTCGGCAGGCATCTCGGGCACAGGATCACGTGGTGCGGCATCCGCTCGGTGGGAACAGAATCGAGCAAGAGCTGCGAAAAGAAAGTCTGAGCCTACATCACAGAGCCCCGCCTACAAACACGCCTCAGGCACTGAGAGAAGGGAAGAGATTGCCACTGCTGCCAGACGTGGGGGTGCTGACATCTCAGATAGGTTCTAAACATTCCTTCCTGTCAAAGAACTGCAGAAACTCAGGTGCCAATCTTCTTTGTCTCAGCTGACACAGCTGCAACACTCTCTCAATCGGTCTTGATTCTGGTTTTTTTAGCTCCATCCTTTTTACAGGTGATAGATCCTGACACAGCTTGATATGGTAAAGTTGTTTACACATCCCATTAGAGTTGTCTCAAGCCTCAAATTCCTTCTCATGTTCTCCCTTACGTGCCTGTTTGCTGTTCACTGTGCTAATTCCAAGAAACCGCTCAGCCCTGTTTGCTTCCCTGAACCTGATTACTGTGTGGTAATTTATGTCAGCAGTAGTGGGCAGCTAGAAAACCTCACACAGCAGCCTGTCAACTATACACACATAGCTGTGCACCACACGGAACTGTATGTTAACTTAAACTGCTTTCATGGAAACCATATTTTCCAGTTTGATAGTCTGCCAAAACAGACCGTTAACATTAACTACACTTATGATAACTTCAGAAAACAGTTAGATAAAGCAACACACAATATAGTCAAACTCATTTTTTGCCTTAACCGATACGGCAATGCAAGCACTGGAAACCGTTACCATAAAGTCCGCATAACTTACCCGATGCCGTTTGTTAACTTAACACAATATATATATTCTGTCAGCGACTCAAATATATACACAGAAGTCACTAAACAAGTTGCTAACTTAACTAGTTTCTTTGACAACAATAAATGCTGGTTTGTAGCGAATGCTGTTGTACGCGTGTAGATATTCGATATATTATGTATATGTGCGAGCTCTGTCGCCGATATGTATGCGCGAAACCTGTCACACACACAATATACAAAATCTATAAACAAATATATCAAGTCTGCTGCACACACACTTGTGTCCTCGTTCTTCGCTTGAGCGGAAGAGATACCACTGTCACGGTTCTATATGAACCTGAAAGACTACGCGGCTGCTATTGAACTGTAGCAAGCACGCAACAATATTTGGTGGGTATGAGTGCAGCGCTCTGGTGTCCAGAAGTGTCCGCTTGAGCACAATGCTCCTCATATTACCTCAATGCCCTCACGCGTCATACGCGTTACCACCATCGGGTTGTGAACCCGAGAGCATTGGGTGAACTAACCGTATCGGCTGGTCGAAATAGCCATTGATACTCGCATGCTGTTCAGTTCATGCTTGAAGCGAAGACGCGTCCTCTCAGAACAATTCGGTTCTTCAAGAACTTGTCTTGCTTCGCCATCTCGACGCCATACCTGGCCTCTCGATGACAGATGTCACTCACCTTAAGTGGATGACAGACATTATGACTGTACATGTCATAGTCGACCGTACTGACAATACTCGACGACTGTATGTCATTATAACATATGATATGACATGACATGACATGACATGGTATGGCGTGTATGACAGGTATGGCACGTATGACACATATGTCATCGGTCATATCCCTGACAAGTTGAATGAAAGCTGAGGAATATACTATGGATGGATGCGATGTGCCCCATGTGTGTAATGCGCTCGCGAAGTGGGGGGTGTAGCGGGTTCCGATCATATATGCTTACGGTGGGTTACCACAATCATAATTCTGTATATTGGTAGATATGTGGCCTTCCTCGATATGAGCCGGTTGCCCCCGCTGCTCTGCTCGTGGCGACGCCGCTCAGCGCCGCTCAGCGGGGACGGTCATAGCGCCCCTCGCCGGCGTGCCGATAACTGAGTCGATAGACGTCCTATCGACAATATGGTCTCATCTTCACCATGATTCAAGTTATAATGTATATATAATATGTTCTCATCTTCACCATTTATATTCAAGTTTTAATGTATATATATAATATCACATATATGATATATATGTGATATATATGTGATATATGTGATATATGATATGATATGATATGACGAGCGTTCTCGACGAACATCAATTGCTCGCACCTTTTGTGCACGCATACTTTTTTTCACGAGGGATCACGAGAGGCTTGTTTTTGCTCCAACACTTTCAGTTCGTGTCTTGGTTTCAGAGCAGAAACCGTACTGTACGGCTAAGCTGCAAGACTTTAATTTTTGTGCAACGTATACACCTCGCGATGAAATTTTGCGCCTTCGGTAGGGGTAGGTAAGATGATGGCGCTGTCGGGCAGCTCATTCTCCGCAGCAATGCCACGGTTGTGCGCCTGCAGATCCTTCGGGGCTCACAGATTCGCGCGCCAAGGAACACTTGGGATCAGGTTGTTGTGAATCTGTAATATTTATTGTCAAGTGATTCATGATGCCACGGTCAGCGGATCTTCGTTCCCGGCTTGGGATCACACTCAGCGGTCTGGCTAACTGCGGTTATTGCAGGAAAGTACTTATTCTGACAACCTCCCGGTTTTCTGCTTTGTGTTGCAGAACCTTGCTATTATCCCGCCTGCACCATGCTTGAAGAGACTGCAGTCCGTGGAACTCAGTTCTCGGCTTGGGATCAAACCCAACGGTCTGGCTAACGGGGCGTCTGTGGCGCAGGGCATCCAGGCTGCGGTTTTTAGTTTCGTTTTGGCTTTTCTTAAAGTACATTCCCAACACTAAACGCCTGTATTAGACCCTCTTATGCACTGAAGGGTGTATTTTGAGGTTACATGCGGTTGAGCTAAGGAGTGAATATGGCATATGAGGGGCTGCAGTCTCAGTGGGATACCCCCTCCGAGCTCAGGTTGAACCCCTGACAGCCCCGTCTCGGGCGCACATCCCCGGCTGGGTATTGCTCAACGGGGTGTGCGCCCGAGACTCCAGGCATCGTACAAGCGTGTTCACCAACGCACAGCACAGCACAGTAACGCAATGCATTCATAGCACCGCACGTTGCAGCACGATACGCCACTGCATAGAGAGATGGCACGCTTGGTGCAGCACTTCACGGCATAGCACAGTTGCGCACTCCGCGGCATAGAAGAGTAGGGCTTTGGAAGACTAGGGTTCTGTGTTCACGAGACACCAACGCACTGCAGCGCGCACGACGCTCAAGGGATTGAGGGGCTGCAGACTGACTGGGTAGCCCCCAGTCAGCTCAGGTTGAAGTCCTGACAGCCCCGTCTTGGGCGCACATCCCCGGCTGGGCATTGCTCAACGGGGTGTGCGCCCAAGACTTTTGTCCATGCCTCAAGTCGTTGAGTTTGGCATGGCACGGCGCAGGAGCGCCTCGAGGAGCGCAGTGCATAATACAACCTGGCATAGCGTAGAATTGGCACAACACAGCTAAGCGTTGGCAGAGCAATTTCATCGCTTCAGCATAGCACAGAACAACATCGGCATAGTATCAACCTAGCATGAATATAGCATCAACATAGCACCGCATAGCAATGGTATAGCACAACATAGCACAACATAGTATTGGCAGGCAACAATATGACATAGAATAGCATTAGCATAATAAAATATAGCACATAATATTGTAGTATGGCCGTAGATTTGGCACAGCACGGAGCAGCACTGCAACAGCACTGGCAGCGCAAAGGAGAGTGCAGGACAACATGGCACAACATACCACTCTCATCTCGTTGGTATAGCACAAATATAGTGCAACACAGTGTATCAGCATATCACAAACGCACTACATCCGCGTATCACTATCGCACAGAATTTGCATCTCACTTGTGCAATACATTAGCGTATCACTGGTGCGCTGCAACCATATGCATATCAAAGGTGCAAAGCATTGGGCTATCACTGGTGCACTACACCAGTGTAGTACCATATCACTGATGCACTACACCAGTGTATCACTTGAGCGATTCATCTGCATATCACTAGCGAACTATATCAGCATATCACTGATGCACTACATCAGCACATCACTGATGCACCACATCAGCATATCACTGATTCACTACATCAGCATATCACTGATGCACTACACCCGTGTATCTGCATATCACTGGCCGGCTGCATTTCCATATCACTGGTGCACTGCATTTGCATCGCATTGACGCACTGCATCTGCATATCACCGGCGCACCGCCTTTGCATATCACCAGCACCGCATTTGCATATCACTGGCGCACCGCCTTTGTTATCACCAGCGCACTGCATCCGCATAGCACCAGCGCACCGCATCGGCATCTGACTGGCGCATTGCATCCGCATATCACGGACGCACCGCATCTGCATCTCACTGGCGCACTGCATCCGCATATCACCGGCGCACCGCATCGGCATCACATGGGTGCCGTGATGAGGATCCGCCCCTGGCTCCCTGGAATCCGCTTCGATCACGACGATCCAGCCGTGTTCCCGCCGATTGACAAGGACGATGAGCCCTCCTTGCCGTCCTCCTTCACCCTCGCGGAGTTCGCCGATGACGACGAGACCTGGCCGGCCTTTCGCTCTGGACCCGTCTACATCCCGCCCACGGCCTTCAACGATGCCGCGGGCCCAAGCACATCACGTGCACCGCCGTCTGGTGGTGCACCTTATAAAGCATTAAGCAGCACAGTAGCTCTCTTAGTCTCTGCATCTTGTTCCGGGCCAGCGCCCCGCTCCATTTGCCTCTAGCTGGATTTTAAAGGTCCTCGGGCCTGGTAACAATTTGTGTGGCTAGGGTTTAGGGTTTGTGTGTGTGTGTGTGTGTGTGTGTGTGCTCCTGGCACCTCACCTCTTCGGTGAGGTGGTGTCACGGAGCGATGACTTTGCCCCCTCTTCGGGGTCCAGCTGCCTGCCTCTTTGTCACCCCTCGAGCCGTTGTGTCATGTCAGTTTCCGATCCCGATAATAGAACCCTTTCTATATTTTATTATCTCATCTTATGCCAGTATCACTTCAGCTGTCCGACCAGCTTCGGTTTCGTGCTTGAGTGATATATATGTATATATATATTTAGTGTTCCACATTATATATATATATTTCACTCACTTCATCAGACCCCCTACAGGGTGACACTCAGATTCCCGCACACCACCCTGTAACTGTACTTAGGAAAGTTGCAGGTGGCAGTCTAGGGAATACAAACGTAAAGCTGAAACCAAAACAACAAACAGCTGAAGCTGGAAACTGCTAGAGGGAGGCCTATGTTGTTTGCCAGGGCGGTCCCTTTCAAAGCTACTGCTAGGAACTGCTAACAGGCAAGATCCTACAGCTACTGCTAAAGCTACGCAGCCACTTTCTAAGTGGTCCACAGGGCAGCAGAGTTCACGGTTGTTGTCAAAGTAGTCGGGGTTGTCAAAGTAGTTGTACCAGAATCAGAATCCAGAAACCAGAAGTCCAGGCCAGATCCATTACTTATTCACTCAACTCCCTGAGTTAATCCTAGTCAGCATGGCCAAGTCCCAGTAACCTATCATATGCTTCTACTACAGTATCATACAGTGTATGGGGTGTCAGTGCTTCACTATGCCACCTTATTACACCGTACACTAGTACAGTGCACTCCCACTAAGGGGGGTCTCTTCCTCAACAGGGGTCTCGGGCGCTAATATCGCAAGGCGCGCATGACACTGCTAGCATGTATGACACTGCTGAGTCATCCGCGCATGACATAGTATGTTGTCCTAGCACAATTTTCAGTTTATCTCCATCTCCGTCAATAGTTTTAAAACAAACAACTTGCACTTCATTGCCGCCTGTAATATATCCCTACCGCGACTCTAACAAATGTACTTGGTGCAGGTGATTTGCGATTTTTTGAAACTGCAAAGCATTTCCATTTTTTCAATTTTCTGTGTGCTGTAGAATCGATATTTCCTCAAACACACTAAGGCTACCACATGCCCTTTTCCCAAGTTCAAATTGCATTAAAAAATGGGCCAAAACCTTAAATGTTGTTTCTGGATGGTCCGGATTTATCCACTGTTTACTGAAGAATGCAAAGTCAAAAGGCGAGAGAAGCCAGGACCCAGCTACTGAGAAGGGCCTTGTTTTTCCCTTGTGTCAAGATCATCCGAACATTAAAAAATCAAGAGCACTGGACTTGCATGTTTTTTTGGATAGCAAAACCAGATGGCTAGCTCAATCTGTATGACGTGTTGTCATTTATGCGAAATCATACCTTCTCGTCTCCGCTTTGCCCTATTTGCACGCCTACCCCTTTCCTCACGTTTAGGTTTTCTGGGCTTGCGGGCTCCAGATTGCTGAGAGGCACGTGCTGCTGCAATCAGCTGAGAGGCACTTTGGGACAGCATTCTTGTGTTCGCCCACAATAACTTACCAGACCGTGTGGCAGCATTTGCAGCAGTGGGCTCGACTGTTGGGATACCACCAGCAGAAGGAATGTCATCTGCATGTGAGCAATTGGCTTCTGCCTTTGAAACTGTAGGCTCGACTTCTGGGATGTCAACGGCAAGAGGGATGTCATCCGATGAGTCCGATGCTGCATAATCATCTGCTGCATGAGTGCCAGCTAGTTGCATCCTTGTACCGTCAGACATATTTTTTGAGTTATGACATTCACCGTCATGCGTGCTGGCATGATGTCCCGGCTGCTGAGATGGTATCAGGTGCATACCACCTTGACTGCCATCCTGCAAGAGATTGAAAAAGCCCCCACCGACCTCAGTCCGTCTTGTGCACCACTAAACCAGACTGGCACAAGCAGGCGGCTCGATTCGCAGGCTGCTGCCTCCTCTCTCGCAGATCGGGGACCTTGGATGGTCCTGCGCGCCTTCAGCCCATGCCAGCTTCTGCAGGAGAGAGATTCTTACCGCTTTCACAAGATCTGACGCTGCAGGGACGGCTGCCTTTGCTAATATTGGTACATTCAGCCCCTGGAGCGAGATCAAAGAGGAGCTCTCAGCAAAATGGTAATCAGACACCACTGCCGTCATGCGTAAACGAAGCACATCAACTGTGTGCGGCAATTTGCAGCACTGGCATGTTGTGGCTAATGCTATGCAGGAATGGTGAAACACTGAACGGCATGAGATCGGCAAGCAAAAGCCAGCCCACCATCATCCCAGTGGATGTGAGAAGCAAATCAAGAGCAGGGCGGGGCCGTGACAAGATACCACAAACACATACATATTCCCAACCCAAATGCAAAGCAACATGGAAAGATGATACGATGTGACCGATCGTCGCCAAACAACTGTTGGTCTCTGGGTTACGGAGTAAGCGGACCCTGCTGGCATGCCCCCCAGTGGCTCCCGGTCGATGGATGGGACCTGTTGGTCCATGGTTATGTCATGAATGCAGTCACACCACACAGCATGGACACCCCATGTCAAAAAAAGGAAACATGCGGGCACCTAAGTGCTCCCCACAAAATTCAAGGGAAAACACAGAAGGTGTACTTCACCACCTTCTGCCTCTCCTCGCAGCACGACAGACGAATCTACCGAGCTCTCCAAGAGGCAGTGCCCGCCAGAATGGCACCACAGGGATAACCGCCTCCCAAAACCCACTTCCACCCGGCGGCCGTCCCCGTTCACAGCGATCCGCCAGTACTTCATATCAAGGTCAAAGAACACAAGTCCCCCGGCATGTGTAATAACCATGAGCACTGTACACGGAGAGGGAGCTAGCGTCAGACGAATCCAAGATACTCCCAAAAAGCGAGCCGTAGACGAATCCCCGACGCACTCAAAGAGGCAGTACCCGTCAGAAGGGTACCACAGGGACAGCCACATCCCATCATCCAAATCATTCCAGTGGCCGTCCCCGTTCACAACGAGATGCCAGTACCCCATAAAGTGGGTGTCGATCACCAGTCCCCCGGCAGGTGAAAAAGCCCCAAGGCACTGGACATAAATAGAGCCAGCCGCAGACGAATCCCCGACGCCCTCAAAGAGGCAGTACCCGCCAGAATGGTACCACAGGGACGGCCACATCCAATCATCCAAATCATTCCAGTGGCCGTCCCCGTTCACAGCGATCCGCCAATACCCCATAAAGAATGGTGAAACACAGATGCCGTGACTACAATTTGAATGCCACCAGCTAGCATGCCTTGGGAAGATCTTGTGAGCAAAGGGGCCTCCAGAAGGTCATGGCACCTCATGGAAGTTCGCCAGCTGCGCGAGTTCGCGTGTAAGCTGCCGAATGTGCTGATTGTGAAGTTGAAGGGTGAGTTCAGCATGAGAGGTGAGGTGGTCAAGTAGCTTTCTTTGTCGCGGCCATTTCTTCGGCAGAGGCAGCCCACTCCCTGTTATGTTTTCCGGTTTCTTGTCTTCACCCATCTTGTTGACAACGCCGTCTGCCAGCTTTAAGTAATCATAACTCTGTGTCATCACCGCCAACCAAGTGTCATAAGACGCTCCGAATACAAATTAGCTTGATAATGGTCGCCTACTGGAGGCATCGGCGTGTAGGAATAGGGGATGCACGTGGCATGGCATGCTGCCCACAATGCATACGACTGCCACCCAGAGCCACACAGGGCACTTGTGGCATCATGGATTGGAGGAGGCCGTTGGACGTCAGGGTCGTAGGCAAAGCCTGGTGAAAAATGCGCAGCGCGCCCTACTGTCAGCCACAACTAGCTTGGACAACCTCCAAGGAAATCGACGAGGAGGAATGAGGGTAAGCCTTGAAACGATCCCAAATCTAAGGAAGTGAAATAAAAGGCGAGCCAACCGACACCGGCTCCGCAATGCTCAACTTAACGAATCCTGCTCTTCGGCGCGCACTAGTGTCAGACCAGTCATGGATAGCGATGCTAGGCCACGGGGCGGAGCCCTATTTCAAGAATGCACTGCAGTGATCTCATTGGCCCAGAAGGTCGCCGAAGCATCTTGAAACATGGAAGCAAGTCTGTTTGGCTGGCGCCTGTTTGAGGGGCGCGCTGCGTGGAGGACCTCTTGATTGGGGCTTGTAGCGCGCTTCCTCCAAAACGAGTTCAGATAAGAAGGCGGATCTGTGGGAAACATAGCGGGAATTGGTTCTTCTGGCAAGCTGGGGAACTCGCTGCCAGCTGACAGCCCGTCCAAAGGTAGAGACCCTGCCGCTACTCTGGTGATCCTTCTATACCTGCCCATCCACACCACAGATTCCACATGCTCAGCGCAGCACATCACCCGTGCTCAAAGCCACCTCAGGCCTCTTCAAGGGCACCCCTCGTACAATGCGTGCCAGTCTCCCCTCCGCGCTGCCCTTCGACGGCCAGTGCGCGCCTTAAGCGGGCGCCGAGGCGCTCCCTACCGGGTTCAAGGGAATGGTCAGAGTGCGGCCATCGCCCTGCCCTGCCACTCCTTGCAACAAAAGCCGCCAAAGTTGCACTCTTCTTTGAGGGGCAGTGCCCGCCAGAAAGGTCGCAAGGGGGGAGCCGCAGCCAATCATCCATTTGCATGTGGACCTCCCCGTTGACAACCAGGTGGCAGACTTCCCGATTGATATACCCGAGTTCCCCAGCAAGTGTCATAACAATCACTGGGCATGATAGAGCAAGCAAGTAGCAGACCTATCTGCAATGCCCTTGCCGAAGCGGTGCGTGCCAACAATTAGACCTTTGATCTCATCCTTAACATGACCCACGCCTATGACCGCATGGTGTACCATGTTTGTACTGCATTGAATATATGAACACATAACGAATTAAATATACAATTTCTCCCTTATGTGTATATCATGCCATTCATCAGAAATGTATAAGGTCGATCGAGGATACATACAAATGCATAGGTCAGATGCGATCTAATGAAACAAGTGTGGGCTTGAGAGTGACAGTGTAAGCGTGAGCAGGGCAAAGCCCTTGTGACACAAAACGAGTTCCCGCTGTTATAATGTTCACCCCTGCAATTCCTGCGGAGATTCAAATGCAAATTAGAATCAAAGGATGCATCTCCATTTCCCCCTTCTTGAATGCTTATGCCCGTGACACATCTAAGATATCTAAGAAGGCCCCATACGCACCGACGTGAAGCGGTACTCATTCTGCTGGAATTACTCGCCGTCGCCCATTGGCCTCTGCTCGAGCACATGCCGATGTTAGATGCTTACTCGCCGTGACACGACAGCAAGGAGCACAGCAACTCTACGCTATCTTACATGGAATGGGGCTAGGCTCCCCAAAAGAAAAAGCCGCACAACCCGAAAGGGTTGTCTTATTTATTTATTCATCTTACATGGCCCGTAATGTGACAGGTGGCAAGAATCCACAGCTTTGCAGCTCGAGCCGGAACGGGGTGTAGGCTGCTGCAAATGCCCTTCTCACTTCACACCATGAGGCATGCGAGGGTGCGGGCATGGTTGAGCTCCATGTGCGAGAGGGCAGTATACGTGCGAGGGCAGTGGACCACTGAGCCCACCGGTGCCTCACCTCTGCCCAGCGTTGTTCTTTCTTGAAACAGACAGATCTCGGACCTTAAACAGGTTTGCGAGCTGATCGGTCGTTAATCGTCGCCCCTTTATCTTCATGTGCGTTCGCTGTATCTCACTGCGAGTCTTCATCAAAATCGATGAAATTCTCCTCGCGGCCATCTTGGCTAAGGTATTTTGACCTGGAAGACCGCGGGATTTGGCCAGGCTATTCATTCTGTCTTGTGACGCGACCGCTTCCTGCAGTGCGTCTATGAGCCGCTGACGCGGCCATCCCCGAACGTAGCCAAGGACGAAGGATCGACAGAACGCAGGAAGGTCCTGACCCCATATGGCGTCCCCCTCCAGCCTATGTCAGTCCATCTCCAACATCAGATCCATACGTATGACTGACACACTCATGAGGGTGTAGCCGTCCATGTGCAGGCGAGGCATGCTTCCACGGCATCTGAAGCTTGCAGGCGGTCATTGGTGGACCCTTCAATGCGCACGCTGCTTTTGGCTCATGCGATTCCTGGATTGGCAGGAGTCGCAGTGGCAGCTCACCTTCAAGGTCATTGCTAAGGGGCACTCAGCAAGCAGCGGTTGCAATCTTGTATTGCCAACTTGGGAGTCGCATGCCGAATCAGAGTCAGCATGGACAGTGTCATCATGCCTCATCGCTTTGCTGAGCATACGCGTCGGTCAGTGACCAGAAGCTCGAGATGCATTTGCGGGGGCGATGTATGGCGGGTGGTGGGAAGGGACGAGACCTTGGTTATGGACTCGGTTGACCCATTGGCCGCCCATGCGTCGTGCGCGGCCTCGTGCACAATCACAAATTTCAGCCGGCTCATCAAGAAGAAGAACGTGGCGAGGTAAGATATGGTCATGATAGGCTCCGAGAAGGCCTCCAGCCACGATTTCTCCCAGCCCGGCACCCTAAATTCCTGTGATCCCGCTCGCCCCCTATGCTCACTCCATGACTCGCATATCACATTCTCAAAGGAGAACGTGGACTCGTGGTGGCATGGATCACACGCGATAGCTACTTCTGCTGGGAGAAAAAGATGGGCATAATTCGGCCCAACACGATCCGCAACCAGCTTGAACTAACTAGAGTTGGCTGGGCTAATCTCACGGCTGCTGAGCGGCGAGAGCAGTGAACATCCCACAGAGGAGGGATCGAGGCAGACTGCACCACAGCGCCATCTGCCGGCCGCTGTTGCTGGCAGCTGCCCGGCAGTAACCAAATTCAGCTGGGTTTGCCCCGGGTGCAGCTGTGGCACACGGGTATGTCGGGGGCGTTCCCCAAGAGCGGGGCCACTTCGCAGTGCACAGCATGCCGTAGGGTGCGGCGAGGTGTAGGGAGGAAAGTGGTGGAAAACGGGTACTACGACAGTGGTAGCTCCCAGCTCTCCTCGCAAAAGCCACCTCGGGGGTGCTTTATGTGTGCGGAAGCTTCGTTGACCGTTACAGGGACTCTGTGACGTGGCATTGAGATGGCATGTCGGAAATGCCCAAGCATGGGAGCCCACAGAAGGACGCGCGTTCTGAATTTGGGATCTGAGCCAGCTGAGCCCGGAGAAACACCGACTGTGGACGCACTGGGTCGCACTGGGTCGCACCCTCAGAGCAGCCGGCATGCTGACCAGTATACAAGTAGCAGTCTAAAGAGACACAGAAGGCACTGTTCTGGGGGCACCTGCTGGCTGACTCGCCCCATGGCGCACTCCAAACATTCACACCGGACCGTCGGCAAAAGGGAGGAGCGCTTCTGGGAGAGACACCCACTCACAGGCATGCCAGAGCAAAACAAACTGTATCAGGAATGCCCTCCGGCATGTCCTGGCAGACTTGAGATGGTGCGCAGAGAGGCATCTTGCGGGAGGAAGCACGCTGGGATCTGGGGGGCACTGCACCTCCTTGACAAAGTCGCCCAGGTAGGCAAACTCAGTGAGCGTCCAAAGAGACAAGCCCATGGTACGGAAGGACTCGTGGTTGGGGCCCAGGGCGACGTGGAAGAGGCACGCATAGCCCAACAAGAACACATAGAACGCGAAGAGGTTCAGCAGGGCCCGCATGCTCAACCTGCGACGACGGCGCGCGCCCCCCTCTCTCGTCAGCATGCGGCATGCGCAATGTAAGCAGCATGCAACCCGGAGCTCTGAAACGATACAGGTGATGGCGCGATGGCGGGTGGTTCAGGGCAGTGGGGGCAGCTGCAACGACGCATTTCCAATGATGCCATTTTAGCGGATATTTGTGCGGAGGTGCTGCTTTTGTTGCGTCGAACCACAGCCCGATTTGAACTAGCCTCCGGTTTCTCAGGCTGGAGATGAGTGTGTGCAATGGCGAGAAAGCCAGTTGGTCCGCCCCCTGTTTGTCAGGGTTGCCTGAAACTACTGCACTGAGCGATTGCAAGAGCTGATGCAGGCCGCCATGCGGTGCGTGGTTCAGTGTCCCAAATTGACAGGCTCGGACAGCAAGGACGTACCAGACTGCATGAAGGATAGTGCCAAACACACTTTGCTTCCGAAGAATGAGAAAGAGTTGGAGCAGCGCAACGCTCAGCCAGACCGCCTGCAGGTAGCCCACCGAGATCTGGAGATTTGCCAATGTTTGCACTAGCTCAAGCTTTTCTAGGTAGCGATCTAACCCACTGTTGTCCTCCGGCCACGTCCACGCCGCCCCTTCAGCCTCGGCTGCTGCCATGGAGAGGGCGTTCTCCTCGCCACCGACAGGCGCCTCAGGGGTTGGCGCAGTGCGATGCGAGAGGAAGAAGTTGGCCGCAGCATACAAGCTGTGGTAGACTTCATAGGACTCGTCCACTTCCACCACGAGATTGACGAGCAGATGGTATGTTAGGAAAACAGCGAACGTGGCCGCCCCAACGAGGGCCGTCATCAAGTTTAACAGCGCCTGGGGATTGCGCAGATGGAGCCAGACATTGAGCGCGTAGTTGTTCATCACGTGATGGCTGCGCCCCCTCAGATCCGCGCTCAATCCCCGCAAGATCATCCTTGTGATGGAGGGGGGAGGGCATAATCAGGGAGGGGGCATATGCACGTGGCCACTTATGAAGGAGGGGGCCATGAGCAAAGCATGGATGCACTACGTTCAGTCAACCCATGCAACATCCCCACTGCCGAGAGCGCAGTGTGATATGCGCGGATGGCTGCCATTGGGCCTTCAAGCGCCCGGCGCCCTCTGGCGACCCGAGCGAGTACTCAGTGCGCTAGGATGCCCCGCATCGAGCCATCCCCTGGACAAGCAAACCCGGCTTATTCACACCTAGCCATCATTGGCATGGCATGGAGGTTACCTCGAGGCCAGCCTGCCTGGAAGCAACTCCAGGAGCTCTTTGCCGAGTACACCGACACAGAGGCACCCCCAAGCGACGTGCAGCAGAAGCCATGTAGCCGCCGGTAGTGTGGCAAAGCTGAAATATTCCACCCGCATCACCTGCGAAGTAAAGCTGACAGCCCAGTTGCTGCGCAGAGGTCGAGCCCACGTGAGCCCTAGCACTCCCCAGGCCTGGAGGTGCGAGCTCCACGTCATCAGGGATACGTCCACTCGATCAGTGGCCTCATCCACCACAATGCCTTCCTGCAGGAACGTGTAAAGCTCCAGCGCCCTCTGCTCCGACACCCGTGTGTCCACGTAGAATGGATAACTTTGCGAGCGCCTGCCGCCCCCGGAGCTCCGCGGCGCAAACGCCATCGGAACGCCGTCATCATTCAGCATCTCGGAGCCGGAGGACATGTTGTAGTACTGCCCCACAGCAGCCTGCAGATCAGCCCGGAAGAGCGAGCTCGAGGGGAAAAACACTGGGTCCACGCCGTAGTACCCCGGAGGGCTTGGCTCCGTCGTGCACGGCGCCCGAAGGTGCTGGAACCGCTCAGTACACGGCTGTGACGGAGTTTTTGTGCCGCGCCACACCTGGCACAGAATGCCACCGACTACAAGATTGCGCCCCAATGCCAGGTGGCGAGGTGGAGCGTCTGCCGTGGCCGAGAAATACATATCCTGTGCCTTCACATCCAGCTCCCACTCGTCGTGTTTCCTGTATCGACTGTAAGATCCATGGCCGAGGGCTTTCTCCACCGCTGACAGTTTATCAAACTTGGAGGGATGCTGTAGGTTCAGGGCCATAGGCTTCTGCTTCACGTTCACGTTCGCTAGCATTCGCCGGCGGCCGCCCGGTTGCTCTGAGGCTGGCTGACCTGGAACGATGAAGCTGTATTGCATTTCAATGGCTGCCTCTGCAGGACAACATCGAACACAGCCTGGTGAGCCACTCTCCTCCACGTTCCCTTCTGGATACCTACTAGAAGCCTTGTGGACACATCCCGCAGCCATGTGGTTCCTGCACGACCGGTTCAGTGGCTAGCTGCTGACTGGCACGAGATCCGCTGGCAAAACCCAGCCTATCTCCAACCCGGGGGAAGTTCAGAAGCTTTCAGGTACAGGGCAGGCTGTGACAAGATACCACCAACTCCCCGACACATCTGAACCCAAATGCAAAGCAGCACGGATGGAGGGAAGTAGATGCCCCTCATCGCCGAAAATTTGTCGGTCCCAAAGTGACCGATGGATGGTTCCCCGCTGGTCCACGATCATGCCATGAATGCAGCCCCACCACACAGCATGGACACCTGATGAGAAGCAGCTACATACATGTGGGCACCCAAGTGCTCCCCGCAAAATCATGGGGACACACAGAATGTGGACCCCGCCATCCTCTGCCTCTCCTCACAGCAAAGGCAGACTAGTCTGCTGTGGTCCCCAAGAAGCAACGCCCGCCAGAAAGGCACCGCGGGGACAACCACAGCCCGATCCCCGTTCCCAGCTGGTGACCTTCCTCGTTCACAACGAGGTGCCGGTACCTCATACTTGGGTCCTTGAACACGAGTCCCCCAGCACGTGTCAAAACCGTGAGGCACTGGACAAGCAAGGAAGCCACCATCAGACGCATTCACAACACTTCCAAAGAGGCGGGATGAGCCAGAGAGGTACCACAGGGCCAGCCACATCACTCACATCTCTCTGGTGGCCGCCCTGGTTCGTACCCCGGTGCACACACTGAACGGCACGAGATCAGCCGACAAAAGCCAGCCCATCATCATCCCAGTGGATGTGAGAAGCAATTCAGGAACAAGGCGAGGCCGTGACAAAATACAATAAATGCAGAACTCCCCCCAGCCCATATGCAAAGCAGCATGGATAGACTATACAATGTGACCGATCATCGCCCAACAATAAATTGTTAGTCTCTGGGTAACGGAATAAGCGGACTCTGCTGGCATGCCCCCCAGTGGCTCACGGTCGATGGATGGGACTCACTGGCCCATAATTGTATCATGAGTGCAGACCCACCACACGGCACGGGCATCTGATGGGGGGGAAACTAAATACATGCAGGCACCCAAGTGCTCTTCGCAAAACCCGGTGCACACGCTGAATGGCATGAGATCCGCCGACAGGAGAGGAGGAAGCCAGCCCACCATCATCCCAATGGAGTGCAAGGCATTTAGAAACAGGGCCGTGGCAAGATACCATTCTCTTCGACACATCCTAGACCAGACCAGTCGCAAAGCAAACCCACCACAAACACAACTCACAGCCAAAAATGTGGGGTAGCTGGAAGCTTTCCAGCTTTGCACCGCAGGTCCATCATGGAAACATTCCAATCCGCTGCCCGAGCCCAGGCAAGCTAAAGGTTTCAAACCAAACAGGGGATTCCCAGCTGCGGTGCACGCTCCACCAGGGTCTCCCCTACTCGCTCTGGGCACCCCCAATTTTTTTTTTTAAAATCTGTCGCCGGTATGGACGTCTGATGGGGCACACACACACACACTGAACGGCATGAGATCGGCCAACAAAAGCTAGCCCACCATCATCCCAGTGGATGTCAGAAGCAAATCAAGAGCAGGGCGGGGCCGTGACAAGATACGACAAACTCATACATGTTCCCAACCCATATCCAAAGCAGCATGGAAAGATGAAACGACGTGACCGATCATCGCCAAACAACCGCTGGTCTCTGGGTTACAGAGTAAGCGGACCCTGCTGGCATGCCCCCCAGTGCTCACGGTCGATGAATGGGACCCGTTGGTCCATGGTTATGCCATGAATGCAGTCACACCACACAGCATGGACACCTCATGTCCAAAAAAAAGGAAACATGCGGGTATCGAAATGCTCCCCACAAAAATCAAGGGAAAACACAGAAGGTGATGGGGCACACACGCACACATGGGCTGGCTTCAGAGACACGGCAGCGGCGCGCTTGTGGTGCAGATGCGTGAGGGCTCGGGTGGCTCAGCAGGGCTTAGGGGCTCCCATTCTTCACAAGTGAGCTCCAGAGGTTCCGGATAAGTGTCCCGAAGTGTGTGTTGAATCCTTTGATCCCCGGCGTGGGTACATAGTGCAGCCGATCTTCTGTGGCTACGGGGTGCCAAAGGAGTCGGTCCAAGGATCAACACACACACTGAACGGCATGAGATCGGCCAACAAAAGCCAGCCCACCATCATCCCAGTGGATGTGAAAAGCAAATCAAGAGCAGGGCGGGGCCGTGACAAGATACCACAAACGAATACATATTCCCAACCCAAATGCAAAGCAGCATGGAAAGATGATACGATGTGACCGATCGTCGCCAAACAATTGTTGGTCTCTGGGTTACGGAGTAAGCGGACCCTGCTGGCATGCCCCCCAGTGGCTCCCGGTCGATGGATGGGACCTGTTGGTCCATGGTTATCAACACACACACACACACACACTGAATGGTTGTGGCGCAGGTGTGGAGCGCATTGCTCAAGTTCGCAGCTTTCTCGCAAGGCATTCAGTGCAAGGGCTTCAGGCACATGGAGTTGGCGCTGGGGGCAGAGGGTTGCAGGCGCAAGCTGGTGACGAGTGCGCAGGTTCAGATGAGGGCAACACAGTCTATCATTCTCAGCCTCTCAGGACAGGCCTTGGGGGTTCCGGCTGCAGCGCGGGTAGGCAGGCTCTCCTGGGACCGGGTCCTAGAGTGGGTAGAGGGCAGCGACGTGGTCACGAATATGGGCTTGGTGGTGAAGGGATGGCTCGAGTGGCTCGAGGGGCGGAGGTGAGCCAGCTTCAGAGACACAACAGTAGTGCGCCAACAGGGCAGTTGCAGAGGGGCTCAGGTGGTCCAGTAAGGCTTGGGGAGCAGAGGGGTGGCCCGGAGCGCAGGCTTAGGCGTGGAGGGATGGCTTGTGCAGCCCGGGGTGCGTAGATGGGCCGGCTTCAGAGACACGGCAGCGTCGCGCTGGCGGTGCAGATGCGCGAGGGCTCGGGTGGCTCAGCAGGGCTTAGGGGCTCCCATTCTTCACAAGTGAGCTCCAGAGGTTCCGGATAAGCGTCCCGAAGTGTGTGTGGAATCCTTTGATCCCCGGCGTGGGTACATAGTGCAGCCGATCTTCTGCGGCTACGGGGTGCCAAAGGAGTCGGTCCAAGGATCAACACACACATACTGAACGGCATGAGATCGGCCAACAAAAGCCAGCCCACCATCATCCCAGTGGATGTGAGAAGCAAATCAGGAGCAGGGCGGGGCCGTGACAAGATACCACAAACTCATACATATTCCCAACCCAAATGCAAAGCAGCATGGAAAGATGATACGATGTGACCGATCGTCGCCAAACAACTGTTGGTCTCTGGGTTACGGAGTAAGCGGACCCTGCTGGCATGCCCCCCAGTGGCTCCCACACACATCCCACACACACACACCACACAGGGCCCTCCCCCCGGGGCCTAACCCTCTCCGAATTGGCGAGGGGACAAAGAATTGAGGGGGAAGCGTTTGCCGGCTGAGGGGTATGACCCCCCCACACGGCTAGGGTGGCGTGTGGTGTCGGTTGATCGCGCTCGGGGTTCTCTGTTGAGGTCTCCATGTACAGGGTGTTGGCTGCTGCCTTCGCAGGCCGGAACCTCGGTGGTGTGTTCTCCTTCTGGTGTTGATTGTGTTGATTGTGTTTGTTGTGGTGCCGGTTGGGAATGGTTCGGACCCGGGCCCGTAAGGACGAATCCGCACTTCTGGTGTGGTGGTCGTCGCTTGCCGTGCTCTCTACGGTCCAAACCCTGTCTGAGGTTTCACGCGCACACGTTTTGTATGAGTTGTGTATGTATTTTGCGCCTGTGCAGGCTGGGATGGGGGTGGGGTGTCCATATTTCATGTATATATTTAGGAAGCCAACAGCAGATGGATTTTGCATCGATAGCAACGGTCGAGGGTACCGGAGACCTTTGGGGCGCGGTTATTTTTGTACAGCACAGCCCTCCGCGCGGTTGGCATAGTATACTCATCCAGGTCAACCCATGACTGTTTAGTATCTGACAGAGCTCTGCGGGTGGTCAGCAGCTGTCCGCCCAATTCCCCGGGGTGAGAGGCAGGACTCCTGAGGCCACGACCGGTTGTATTTCCATGGCGGTGAGTGTCCGGATGCTGTTTTTTGGCTCGACTTTGGTTTTGGTTTTTTGGCTTGGCGGCAGGTGGTGAGCGTCACTGGGCGTTGTCTTCGATTAAATGAATTATGACTTTGAGTTCTGAGGAAAGTAATCGTGCAAATGAGGGGTTTGTGAATAGTGTGAATATTGAAGGGACGTCTGGGCGGGCGGCGGGCCCAGCGGTCGCGGGTTGTGTACATACTGGAGGGTCGGGCGGGCAGGCGGCGGGCCCAGCGGATGCGGTGGTGGAGGTGCTTCAAGTGGGCACTCGGGTGGAGGTGTTCTGGCCGGGCGAGAATGATTGGTTCGGAGGCCGGGTGGGAGAGGGGGCGTTAGAGGAGGGTGCGGTGGTGATCGAGTACTTTGATGGGAACCCGGAGAGAGATGAGGTGTTTCTGGAGAGGGTGCCGAGAGACCCGGGAGAGCACAGTGGTCGCTTGATCATGCGGGGCGGTGGAGGTGAGGTCACGGTGGCGGAGGTTGAGGGGTGGAGCACGGCGGAGGAGAGAGGCTTGCTCGTGGGTTGGAGGCTGCTGGATCAGGGGGGATCGGCGCCGGTGGGAGTGGGGGGTGGGGCTGATGCCGCGGATGCGGGGGAGGCAAGGGGACCAATGAGACCGATGAGGGGCGCCCCAGGAGGAGCGGGTGCGGGCGTGGGTGCGGGCGCGGGCGCGGGTGCAGGTGGCGGGCCGCGGGGTCGGCGGGGGGCGGGGCCACGGGAGTGGATGGTCAGGCGGGTGGGGTGACAGTAAGCAGCGGAGAGGGCATGGAGGGTCCTCATGTGTCGCTTCGGTTGGAACTGTCAAGGCGTTCGGTGGGGTAAAGTGCTGATCTCGGGAGTGGTGCTGTGGTGGCGGCGGGAGCGGAGCGCGGGGCTGGTGCAGCGGATGTGGGAGGGGCTGAGGGCCATTGGGACCGTTGGGGGTGCCTTGGGAGGGGCTGGTGAGTTGGCGCAGCTCGGGGGAGGTGGCGGGCGGAAGGGGGGACAGCGGTGGGGGAGTGGTTTGCTCGGTGCCGGGGTGCTCGATGGGGGCCCTAGCGAGCAGACGAGCCCTGACGGAGCATTTCCAGTGGAGCCGCCCTGACGCATCGGGGCTTCTGTTCTCTGCGGCGAGACTAACGAGGTGCCCTGAGCAGATTTGTGGGCATATCCTTTCAGAGACTGGATTGCGCCAGCACCAGGGTCGGGGTAGGGGCTGTCTGGCTGGCTATGCTCAGCGTTGTGCACCGGCTCAGGTGAGAGGCGGCAGTGGGGGCCGGGGCGATCCACGCGCGGCGGGGCAGGCACAGGGGCAGCACGGAGTGGCGGGCTTGGTGGGGGACCCGGAGGGGCTGGGAGAGGCGGGGTGGACATGGCTGCATGGATTGAGTGTCGATGAGTGCGCTGTCAGCAACTTCCCCTCCCTGATGGTGCCGAAGAAGTTGTGGGGACTGTTCACTGAGTGTGTGATGGTCGCACTTCGAAGGATGCGGGTGTACACAGAGGACGTCGAGGCCTACAAGCTATTCTTTTTGCCCCCGCACCTGGTTCTTCAGTCAGTCCAGCAGGTGGTGAAGCAGGGTGTGGCCCAGGTCATTAAGGAGAGGTGTACCCGCTTCCTGCAGGGTGAATGGGAGGGGCTGCATGCGGATGTGCCGGGGGATCGACAGGCTGTGGCCGAGGCGGATGAGGAACGGGTGCTCCGAGATGCGGTGCGGTTGGTGAAGGCGGGGCAGCTGGGGAAGGCAGCAAAAAGGCTGGAGCGGGCTAAGCTGGCACCGGCGACGGAGGAGACGTTGCGGAAGCTGGAGCAATTGCACCCGGCAGGGACAGGCAGGAGGCAAGATGTGTGGGGAGATCGCCGGCGAGAGCTCCAGGAGCAGGCGCTCGAGCTGTATGAGAAGACGTTTGACGATGTCATGCGCAACTTGCCGCGGGCCTCGGGTCCGGGCAGCTCTCAGTGGCGTTGGGAGCATTTGTGGGCGGTCCACTGTTCTGGTGGGCGAGATGCGCTGTTGGAGGTGTGCAACCATCTGGCGCCAGGCCGGGCCCCGGCGGGGGTGCGGCAATGGTTAGCAGGTGCTCGGTTGGTGGCGTTGCTGAAGGACGACCTCGGCGTCACAGTCCGTCCCATCGCGTGTGGCGAGGTCCTTCGGAAGCTCGTAGCAAAGGCCATATGCAGGCAGCGTGCGAAGGCCTTCAGGGCTCGATTTTGTGGGCGGCGGCAGGATAATGATCGTGGTGGACTGCGGGCGGCTCGGATCGGGGTGGCGGTGAAAGGCAGGGCGGACTTGGGGGTCCACACTGTTCAGGCGGCCCTGGACCGGCACCCGGAGTGGGTCCGTGTCAAGGCGGATGCCAAGAATGCCTTCAATGCGGTACACCGTGAGGCGATGTTTGAGGCCATCGAGCGGGACTTCCCGGAGCTGTGGGCATGGACGGACCTCTGTTACGGGGTTGAGGCAAACCTGGGGTATCGGTTGGGAGGCGTTGATGGCTCGGTGATGCGGTTTGTCAAGTCGAAAGAGGGCACACAACAGGGATACCCCTTGGGGCCGCTTTACCTGGCAGCCCCATTGTAGAGCGAGTTCAGGGGAGGCATCCTAATGTGGTCATCTCCTCTTACCTGGATGACGCTTTCTTTCTGGGTCCTCTGATTGTCGTGGCGCGCGCGTATGGCATTTATATGGAGGAGGCAGTAGCGATTGGCCCGGATATTCAGCCGATGAAGTCGGCGGTTTTTTTGCCTGAGGGTGACGCTAGTTGCTTTGCAGATGAGATGCCGGGTGCGCGGGGGGAGCTGGACTTCGTTAATGTCTTGGGAGTGCCGGTGGGGAAGGCAGAGGCGGTCAGTGCGGAGATGTTGAGGAAGGTGGAGGATTTATATGCCATTCTGCCCATCTTGAACAAGCTCGGACACGCGCAGGTCCAAGGGCTTTTGCTCCGCTTCTGTGCCCATCCGAGGTTGGGGTTTTGGCTGAGAGGTGTGCTGCCAGAGATGATGCGGGAGGCAGCTGAGGAGCATGACAGGAGGATGCAGGGGGCATTGCGGGACTTGCTGCCTGGTGGCAGATTGGCGTGGCATTCCTGTGAGTTTGCCACCCTCCCACATGGGATGGGCCTGACTAAGGCGGCGAGGTTGAGCAGTGCGGCCTGGCTTGGGGTTTGCGCAAGTCTGGGAGGACATGCGGGAGCTCTTTCCGACAGTGACGGCGGGGGTCGAGGACCTTGGGGCTGAGAGCGACCTGCCGTATGTCAAATCCTTGCAAGCGGCCATGCAGAAGGTGTCGGAGACGGCGGAGGTGGTTGAGGAGGCAAGGGGAGCGAATGCGCATTTGCCACCACAGGTGCCAAAAGCGGACGACGTCATGAAGTTGAGTGATTACAGCAGGTATCAAAAGCGTGCCCAACGGATCTATGCTGCTGTCCTCCACTCTGCGGATTGGCTTTGGCTGGCTGGGCACGTGGGGGCGTCTCGGCTCCCTTGGCTCTTCTCGGTTACTTACAACAGCATTGGGCCGGCATTCTTGAGGGGTGTTCCATGCTGCCCAGCCTTGGAGCTTGGCTCGGCAGAGTACCGAGTGGCCCTGCGGCACATTCTTTATGCGGAACAGCCCCTCCTTGGCCAGGTGGGAGAGTGCCCTGACTGTGGGGGAGAGCGGGATCCCACCGGGACGCACTTGATGGCGTGCCGGGGGGGAACCGGGCCCTGGTGGAGGAAACTGGTACTCTTTCGTCCACTACAAACTACAGAGGGTGCTCTTCGAAGTGGCTAAGTCTGCTTATCCGTTGGCGTCTGCGTTGCACGATGACTTTGCGGGCTACATGACCTACTCACCGAACCATTTGCTCGGATGTGACAGTGCTAGATGCTGAGGGACCGGCCCAGCATGTGCTGTTTGATGTGGCCACAGCGTGGCCGATGTCGGAGCACACCTGGGAGCGGCCATGATGGCCCCCGGGGCGGCGGCACAGAGAGTTGAGGAGGGCAAGGTGGCGACGTACGGGGATGTCCGCCCGCATCACTTCATACCCTTTGGAGTGGAGGTGTACGGTGGGCTGGGGCCTGCAGCGTATGCGTTCCTTAAGAAGACGCAGCAGCGCTTCAGGGAGAGGCGATACATGGAGGCGAATGCAGACAGAGGGGAGCAGGTTGATGGTGATGGAGACAAGAACGAGGATGAAGAGGCGGCACATGGTGGGGCTGTGGGGTGGAAGGAGAAGTGGATTCTGGTTAAATTGGAGCCTGCGGAATTCTAGAGGTTTCTGTGCCGGTAGATCGATCAGAGTTTCCTGAGCCGTTATATCAAAATCAGCAGCTGAGTTAGATCTAAAGGCTTTACACACGACAGTATTTAGGAGTTCCGCCCGTGAGAATCCGCAGCTCTGTTCTTTTGCCTTCGCAAAAGAACTTCACAAGAAATTTTTCCTCGCGGAGAAATTCTTAGTGCGGCAAACTGCAAAAAATTTTACTCCACATTTTAACGTTACTGTGAAAGTTTAAACCCTTGACGACTTACTACAATGAGCGATCAAGAAGGTGAGCAAGGCGCGTCGGAGAACAATGCTGGCGCGGCTGGACAACCGGCTGCGAAGTCCGGGATGGAAGTCCTGTTGGAGCAACAGGGCGAAATGATGAAGCTCATGATGAAGCAGATGGAGACTCTCGCAGCGAGAGTTGAAGTCGCGGAGGAGGCGGCAGCGAAAGCCGTTTCGCAGGCTGGTGGTTCCGCTCAGAGCGGAGACGCGGAGTTGGAGGCATTAAAAAAGCTCCCGTATGTCCCACACGTTGAAGGGAATCCGTTCCCTGCGAGACCTGCGACACTGGAGACTGACATGCCGCAGATGTACGACCTGTACAACGACAAGACCTACGACGCCCTCTCCAAACACACCAACTCGTCCATGCGTTACGAGCAGTTGGTGCTTGCCCCTGCGCTGTCGTACATGCACGATGCGATTGCGTTTTCCGAGGTGACCTTGGACTGGTGTCAAGATGAAAAGGATCCCCCAACGGTGGAGGAATTGAGTGAGCGCGTTTTCGCAGCGCACAACACGTTTAAGGGCGGTTTTTCGCTCCTTAACAACCGTTACACCATGTTACAACTCAGAGCGAGCATGGAGTCTGACGCAACGTCGCACGGCGGAGCTGAGGCGTTGCGGGCGAAGTTGGCTTTCATCGAGGAGAAGGTGTACGCAGGCAGCGACGGGTTGGTGAGCGACTCAGTGCTCACGAAGTGGTTGAAGGAATTCGACACCACGAAGGCGAAGGCCGTGATGAACACGCACGCCAAGGCCAGCGCCAAAGTTTCGACTTTTCGTGACCGTCAAGGAGGCAAGGGCAAAGGCGCTGGAAAAGGTGAAGGTGGCCGCGGCAGCGGCAAGGGAGGTAAAGGGTCAGGGCTTGGGCGAGGCGCCCAAGCCCAGACCTAACTTTCCGATCACGGAAAGGTTGGACGCCTTCCGCCCCTCGGGGCGTTCAACGGAAAGAGCCCACCCTGCAGGAAAGGGTGCGGAGCAGAAGGGGGGCATGGCGCGCAGCTGGCGCGAACTCAGAGGTGATGCAGTGGATCAGCAAAGGGGCAAGGATGCGATGGGTCGACAAGGCGCCTCTGCCTTTCGATCACGGAGTGTCGTTGGGCGACGCCACCCCTCCGCAGCTGGAGTGGATGGCCGCAGAGACCGAGCGGTGTCTCAGAACGGGCGCATGGGTGCGAGCGAGGAGGCGACGACACGTATCCCGAGTGTTCCTGGTGCCGAAGCCGGGGACGAACAAGTGGCGTCTAGTGATGGACTTCCGCTGGTTGAACGCTCACTGCGTGAAATCTCGCTGCAAGATGGAGACTTTGAAGAAGCTGCGTCGGCTCGCCAAGCCGAACGACTGGTGTTTCAGCTTCGACCTCCAGGACGGTTACCACGTCGTGGGGATCGACCCCGCCTTCCAGGAGTACATGCAGTTCGACGTGCGGGGGGAATTGTTCCAGTGCGGCGCACTTCCCTTCGGCTGGAACGACTCGCCACGAATCTTCGTCAAGGTCATGAAGGTGCTCGTGGAGTGCCTTCGTTCTCCGAGATCCGCGGAGGATCCGCGGGAAGTGCGGAAGCTGCAAAGCGGAAGCAAGGTGCGACGACGTTGGGCAGTTCGCAGGCGAGCTGGAGGATGCGGCCGCGAGGAGCATCAGCAGGGGGCACGGGTGCTCCCTTACATGGACGACTTCCTGTTGCTGCTAAGCAGCAGGATCGAGGCGCTCAGGGCGCGCGAGCTGACATCTCGGGTCTTGGTGAGACTCGGATTGTCGCGCAACGAGAAAAAGGGGCAATGGGAGCCGACGCAGCTGGTGGAGCACCTCGGGCTCGAGGTGGACCTCAAGGCGGGACAGTTCCGTGTGACACCGGCGAGGCTGCAGAAGATTCACCTGCAGTCCAAGGCGCTTCTCAGCGAGGCGTCGCGACAGCGGAGGTGGCTCCCAGCTCGGAAGCTGGCAGCGTTCACGGGGCTCTGCCAGTCTGTGTATCTGGCAGTCCCTCCGGCGAGATTGTATCTCAGGGAGCTCCACTTCGTGCTCTCCACGAGGCGGGGATGGGGCGCGAAGGTGAAGCTCACACGGCAGGCGTGGAGCGACATCGAGTGGTGGCTCAGGCTGCCGGCTCAGAGCCGGTGGAACGGTCGCAAGATCTGGCGCAGCCCCACGAGAGCGAAGGTGCACACCGACGCGTCTCTGTTCGCATGGGGCGGGGTGCTGAACCTCAAGCACGCGGCAAGAGGATTCTGGTCCGACGAGCTACGGCATCTACACATCACGCACCTGGAGTTGGAGGCCGTGTACAAGACGGTGCAATCCTTCCTGAGAGAGCTCACCGGCAAGGTGGTGCGCCTCTACTGCGACAACCAGGCGGTGGTGGCCATGCTCTCGCACTTCACGTCGTGCAGCCCGGAGCTGATGCGGCGGATGCGGCGCCTGTGGATCCTGCTGGACTTAAACGACATCGAGCTCCAGGCGAGGTACATCAGAAGCGAGGCAAACGAGTGGGCCGACCGCTTGTCTCGGGACCGGGACCTGGACGACTGGCGGCTGAACCGCAGGTGGTTTCAGTGGGCGGAGCGGGAATGGCACCAGCACACCGTGGACCGCTTCGCCTCGGAGCTCTCCGCCCAGCTGCCGCGCTACTACGCACAGTGGCACGACCCGGGGTGCGAGGGCGTGGACTCTTTGGCCTTTTCCTGGCTAGGAGAGGTCAATTGGGTCAACCCCCCGTGGTCCCTCCTCGACGAGGTGGC
Source organism: Cymbomonas tetramitiformis (assembly GCA_001247695.2). NCBI lineage: Eukaryota > Viridiplantae > Chlorophyta > Pyramimonadophyceae > Pyramimonadales > Pyramimonadaceae > Cymbomonas > Cymbomonas tetramitiformis. Next base: position 42,133 of record LGRX02025098.1, on the reverse strand, counting down.
GCACAAGCTGCGGGAGGAGAAGTGCGCCGCCACGGAGGTGGCGCCCTACTGGCCGGGGCAGATGTGGTTCCAGCAGCTGGAGGCCATGGCCGACGAGGTGGTGATCTTGCCCCGGGGCAGGGACCTCTTTACTCCCAGCCGGCTGGGAGGGTCCGAGCTGCTCGGGGCCTCAAGCTGGGACGGCATCATGTTCCGCATCTCCGCCTCCCGGTGAGCCATTACCTGCAGGATGGGAGGCGGGCAGCCGAACAGGCGCCGCAGGCGGGGCTGGCGAGTGGCCTCAAGGTGAAGGTGTACTGGCCCCAGGATGATGCCTGGTACACCGGCACCGTGGGTGACACGGGGTCGGATGGCCTAACCCACATTGCCTACGAGGATGGAGACAAGGAGGACCTGGACATGAGCAAGGAGAGGTATGAGGTGCTCCCGGCAGCGGTGCAGGAGGTGACTGGCTGGGATGCGGCGCTTCAGGAGCGCTGGAGATGAGAGCTGGGGGACAGCTCCCTCACTGAGCTGGCAGTGCAGATGCAGGGGGCAGCATTGGGCGGCAAGACGGTGGGCAACTACCGGCCGAAGGCTCGGGCCTTCATGGCGTTCTGTGAGGCGGAGGGCAGGCAGTGGATTCCGGCAACGGGGGCCACGGTGAGGCTGTACATTGCTCACATGCTGGACAAGGGCACGGTGCAGGCGTCCAACATGCAGCCCTACCTATCCGCCATCAACAACTACCACGAGGACATGGGGTTCCCCGGGCCTGCCAGGGGCCGGGCGATCTCCAGAGCAGTGAAGGGCATGGCCCGCCTCCAGGTGCAGGCGGCTGAAGCCGCGGGTGAGGAGCAGACGGTGCGGACCTGGCTGCCTGCCAGGCATGTCTCAGCGGTGCATGCGCACGGGCTGGGGCTGGAGCCGGTGGGCCGGGCAGCTACGGAGCTGCTGAGGGCGTGCACCTACGTGGTGTTTGCCTTCGTCACCTTCGGCCGGCCAGAGACGGGCGTCTCCATGCGCAGGGAGCACATCAGCATCACAGGTGATGACATCTCTGTGGTTCTCCACAAGGAGAAAGGCAGGGGGCACGTGCGCCTCAGGAGGAGGCTCACCATCCCCGCAGCGGGGGTGGCGGGGCTTGTGCAGCTCCTGCAGCACTGGCAGTAGGTGCGGGATGCCTGTTGGGGGCATCGCCCGGTGACAGGCTCGGAAGTGCAGGGCAGCTACTGGAGGCTGCCGTGGGAGCAAGGAAAGCTCCAGTCGGCGCAAGCTAATGGCTGGGTGCAGTTGGCATTGGGGAGGCTGGGGTGAGTCCCTCCGGAAGGGGGACACTTCTCTGGCCACAGCACCCGCAAGGGGGCTTGTACCTGTGCCAGGGCTGTGGGCGCGGCGCTTGAGAAGTGCTGCTTCCTGGGCGGCTGGTCTCAGCTGTCCTCTGCCATCCACTCCTACATTGACCCAGCAGCCGTTCCCGACGAGCACATGGAGAAGTACTTCGGGTGGACCACTCCGAGATGGCGACAGCAGCAGCAGCGGCAGCCTGGCACAGAGCAGTGTGCCTAATGATCTCTGTTACATGGCAATGAGATGTGAAGAGCAAAAGAAATGGTTAAATTGGAGCCTGCGGAATTTCAGAGGTTTCTGTGCCGGTAGATCGATCAGAGTTTCCTGAGCCGTTAGATCAAAATCAGCAGCTGAGTTAGATCTAAAGGCTTTACACACGACAGTATTTAGGAGTTCCGCCCGTGGGAATCCGCAGCTCTGTTCTTTTGCCTTCCCTACCCACCCAAACCCAAAAGACTCTAAACATTTTGCCTTAGAAGCTGTGCATCAGCCTAAAAAGCATGTGAAGCTGTGATACAGCCTAGAGAAGACATTCCAAAAAGAGATTTTCTCTCACACACTTAAAAGCATGTAAGAAGAAAGCTATTTTTAATGAAATGCTATGCAGTGTGCCTGTTGGCAATGAGATGTGAAGAGCAAAAGAAAGGTTGCTTTCTTTTGCACTCGCACGAGGGGTCGCACGGATGATCATCAGACGAGCTGTGGGGCGGTGCCCGGCTGGAAGTGGGTGGCGCTGGGCTGGTGGAGGACGTATTGGAGGAGGCATGGACCCAGGCCTGAATGGGGGGGAGGCGGCTCGATGCGAGGGGTTGGAGAGGCTGGCGCTGATGGACAGGCCGTGGGAGGACGCAATCGAGGAGACAGACTATGCCACGCAGGATGGACTTGGTGGCGGGCCACAAGGATCTGAGGAGATGCAGCACGAGCGGTCTGGGCAGGCTTCCGATGGGGCTGGCGAGGCAGGCTGGATGGCATCGAGGCTTCTGGAGAGCATGGAGGATGTGCGGCGGGAGGCAGAGCATCTGCGCATGGCAGGGGGTTAAGGAGAGGGCACCGCCGAGGCCCGGTTGGGGGGGGTGCATGCAGGCGTGGGCGGGCCCAGCCAGGCGGCATTAAGCGTCGAGGATATCTTGGCGGAGTGGGATCCCTGGGATGAAATCTCTTCGCCGGGCCCGGAGGGTGAGGTCTGGACTCAGGAGCGGAGCGGAGCTTCGCCGGAGCAAGCCTTGGCCTTGGCTGAGGAAGGGGTGGCCACTTTGATGGGGGCGAGCAGGCGGGTGGCCAGCCTTCTGGAGGGGGCTGTTGGTGTGGGGGGGACTTGTGAGGGTGACAAGGGAGATGTGGGGAGGCCTGTGGGTGGGGTTGACACATGCCGGGCCCCTCAGAGCCCGGGGGCCCATCATCCCGGCAGCAATGACCACTTGCAACAGGTTGCACGGCAGCATACGGCATCTCATCAGCCTCCCCGCTCACGAGGCGAGGTTGCTGGCCGTGCCTGAACTAACAGTGAACAGCTATCGGGAAGGCGACGACTGGGTGGTGAACTATCGGCCACCGGGAGGGCTTGGGACACACAGGCAACCGTGGGGATGGGACCCCAAGCAGGAACAGCGCGGCACGACAGTTGTGGCGCAAGTGTGGAGCGCATTGCTCAAGTTCGCGGCCACCTCGCAAGGCATTCAGTGCAAGGGCTTCAGGCACATGGAGTTGACGCTGGGGGCAGAGGGTTGCAGGCGCAAGCTGGTGACGAGTGCGCAGGTTCAGATGAGGGCAACACAGTCTATCATTCTCAGCCTCTCAGGACAGGCCTTGGGGGTTCCGGCCGTGGCGCGGGTAGGCAGGCTCTCCTGGGACCGGGTCCTAGAGTAGGTGGAGGGCAGCGACGTGGTCACGAATATGGGCTTGGTGGTGAATGGATGGCTCGAGTGGCTCGAGGGGCGGAGGCGAGCCGGCTTCAGAGACACAACAGTAGTGCGCCAACAGGGCAGTTGCAGAGGGGCTCAAGTGGCCTAGCGAAGCTTGGGGAGCAGAGGGGTGGCCCGGAGCGCAGACCTAGGGGTGGAGGGATGGCTCGTGTAGCCCGGGGTGCGGAAATGGGCCGGCTTCAGAGACACGGCAGCGGCGCGCTGGCAATGCAGATGCACGAGGGCTCGGGTGGCTCAGCAGGGCTTAGGGGGTCCCATTCTTCACAAGTGAGCTCCGGAGAATCCGGATAAGTGTCCCGAAGTGTGTGTTGAATCCTTTGATCCCCGGCGTGGGTACAAAGTGCAGCCGGTCTTCTGTGGCTACGGGGTGCCAAAGGAGTCGGTCCAAGGATTAACACACACACGTGCAGCCCGGGGTGCGTAGATGGGCCGGCTTCAGAAACACGGCAGCGGCGCGCTGGCGGTGCAGATGCGCGAGGGCTCGGGTGGCTCAGCAGGGCTTAGGGGGTCCCATTCTTCACACGTGAGCTCCGGTGAATCCGGATAAGTGTCCCGAAGTGTGTGTTGATTTCTTTGATCCCCAGCGTGGATACGTAGTGCAGCCGGTCTTCTGTGGCTACGGGGTGTCAAAGGACTCGGTCCAAGGATCAACACACACTGAACGGCATGAGATCGGCCAACAAAAGCCAGCCCATCATCATCCCAGTGGATGTGAAAAGCAAATCAAGAGCAGGGCGGGGCCGTGACAAGATACCACAAACGCCTACATATTCCCAACCCAAATGCAAAGCAGCATGGAAAGATGATACGATGTGACCGATCGTCGCCAAACAACTGTTGGTCTCTGGGTTACGGAGTAAGCGGACCCTGCTGGCAAGGATCAACACACACACACACTGAATGGCATGAGATCCCCTGACAACAGCCAGCCCGCCATCCTTTCAATGGACGTGAGCAGCATTCAGAAACAGGGCTGTGGCAACATACAAAGCACCTCGACACATCCCAAACCAACCGCAAAGCGGACACACCGCACACACGCAACATGTCCATGAGATGCTTACCCGTGCACAGCAACACATTTAAATGCTGGGTACGAAGACCGTGTTTCCAGCGCGCATCGATGGTTTCCATGTGTGCCCTTACCGATGAAAAGTGCCCACCCATGTGGGAGGTCATGGGCAAGCCGCTGAAGGACGCCACTGTGTTCTCAGCCTCACACCAGTGGGGCAGGCGCGTTAGCAAAGCTGAGGCTAGCTCCTGGACACGTAGGCGTATATATATATATATGCGTCCTGCGCGGGGGAACTCTAGGGAGAAGCCGATTCTACTGTTTTGGTAGAAAGGGCACCTAGAACGCGATGAGAAAAGCAGGCAGGGGGGAGGGCACGAAAGAGCATCGGGGCGTGCCTGCGGAAAGAGTGGGATTGGCTAATGGTTGTGTGAACGTTTGCTGCCATTGTGATGGCAATTCCGCGGCGGCCGTCAGATTGTCCGGCCTCTGAATTGATGCACCTACCTCCTGGCTCGCCTCAGCAATGTTTTGTATGGAACCCACTGCCTCCTGCAGCGCTATCTGCGCGTCGATCTGATTGGCTTGCACCAGCTGCGCCCGCATGAATGAAAGTGTGTACTTGACTTTCAGCTCCTCGATGCTGGCAAGCAGAGAATCCAAGCGCTCAAAGTCCCCCTGCTGCGCCTTGAACCACACCTGGCAGTGACGCCCACAAGAATATGCATAACCTGCTCAGCGCAACTTGTTTTGCTCGTAACACTGCTCACAGGAGCACAACTGCCTCCGCCCACAGCGCGGCTCCGTCACAGCGAGGACCTTGCACAAGGAGGCACGCCGCAATCTAGGAGTACTACAGTGCTTCGATGCCCAGGATTACTATAGTGCTTCGATGCCCACGATTACTATAGTGCTTCGATGCCCTCTACAAACACAATCTCCAGGAGAAGCAAATACTGGAAAGCTGGTGACGACCGCAGGTTGAACTTTAGGGTGACAACTGCGTGAGGGATGTTGGGGGGGTTAGCCATTGGCCATTGAACATGGGTTGCTGGAAATAGTGCACAAAAGGTCGGAGGTCAAGCAGCCCATAGCAGACTGGATTTGGAGCAGCCCATAGAACAAGAGTGTAAGCAGCCAACCGAAGACTTGGGTTCAAGCAGCGGCTTGCCGGGTCAAAGGCACCTCCAGAAGATGCGCCCTCCAGACGTCTGGATCACCACCAGCGTTTGTCAGGGTGTCTCTGATTCGTTGCGTGGCTGTGCTTAGCTGCGAGCCCTGTGCTTGCAAGCCCAAAATCTCCGCCTCAATGCTCACTGCCCATGCCCCTGCCACGTCGACTTCGGGGCTCAGGGGGGTTGATTCCACTGGCCCTACCAAACCTAAAACGTTGCCCAGGCTGATGGTGGCCATTACCGCAGCCTCATCCAGCGAGGCCGTCATCCGGCCATCTTGGGCAGCTGCGGCATAAATTTCTGCCATGTCATCGGTCCGGGATGTAAGCGCGCTCCCGTTGTCGTCCTTCAGCAACCGACGCCGCACAGCCTCTCCCGCAACCCCGGCTACGGCCACCCTGGTGGTGAAGGACACCACCAGAGACAGTTCGGCACTGGGCTGCTCTTCGTCCAACAATGCCCCAGCTGTCTGAACTATGACTCTCGTGATGCGGATGTCCGATGCAGTCAACGGTTCACCAGCTGTGGTACTTGCAGTGTTTAAAAGCTCGGCCATACCCTGTGCAAATGCTCGGGCCTCTGGTGAGCTGCTGTTCAACAGCAGCGCAGCCTGGGCCTCTGCCTCGGCAATGACACTTGTGTCTGCCGAGAGGATGACACCAGCATCAAGCTCAGCAGCCTCAACCACAGTGACCAGCAATCGAGCAATTCCGCGATTTCCAGCCTCATCCTCAGCCTCGAACAGGTACCCATAAGTGCCTGCTCGCCTCACAGCGCCCGTGCGCCCCAGTGCCTTGAGCCACCGGAGTAGCATGTTTGCTGCAAGCGCGCTCGGCTGCACAGAGTCAGCGTGTTCCATGCAGCCGCTTCGAGCTGTGCCAAGGTATGCATGCGTCTGCATGGAATACAGCACTGGTGCAGCAGCGGGTGTTGTTGGGCATTCCCTCGTTCAGGAAGCTTATCTCACAGAGGCAGGCAGGCGCATCCGCTGCGAGGAAGCATTCAAGTCCACATCACCAAGGTGTCAGCGCACTCCCAGTCATAGTACATGACTGCGCTCTGTTTCCCTGGGACGCAGTCGACTGCCAGCGCCCGCCTGTGGGGTCTGGAATCGCTTCCCGATCTGCAGTGGGCACCGAGCGATAGCTTTCTCGATGCTTGAAGACAGGAGGTGGTGGTATAACTGCTTCAGCTTAAGAGAATGCAACATGGCCGGGGCTTTGGTGGAAACGTGCAGGCGCTTGCAAGGCCTGTGAGGCGCCGGGATCTGAGGGTGAGCTCAAGATCCCGCAGAGGGAGGCGAGGAGCGCACCAGAGAGGCAAAGGTGCACTCGCTCCAGCAGGCACCCGGCGGTGCTGCAGCTGGAACAGGCATGATCCTGGGTAACAACCAGTGTGGCCGAGACATCTCCTGATTGGTCATCCTGCGCAGTGGCGACGCAAGGCGGGTCCGCATCCACAGAGGGGGACTGCTCACATGGACGAAGCTCGGCAGCCGCAGATGCGTTGCCGTAGGTCAGTTGCACCGGACTTGGTTGCAGCAGGGTGATGACGGGCGGGGTTGTGTCGGCAGGGGCGGTAGACCAGCTGTCGCGCGTCTCGCAAGGCACGTCGGAGCACGTGAGGTCGTCGCACAGCTCCTCGCCCAACTCACACTGCCCTCGCCTCCACCGACCCTCATACTCAGGCCGCCGCCTGAGCGTGCCTCATGCACCCAGCTCCACTCCCTGAAACGCATGTGAACGCGCCACACACAAAAAAGTAGAATCCCCGGAAGCCTTGCTGTGATCTGATCCGAATCATGCTCTCTTCAACGGCACGCAGCGCTCAACGAAGGGCTGTGACGCATCCTCGGCACAGGCGGGCACAAAAAAACACATTTGCGAGTACCAAAACGGGGATGCGGCTGGGGGCAGCATGGGTGGGGTGGCCAGCTGACCGGCTGGATGATGGAGACGTAGCGCGTGACGCCTGCAGATTGCGCTGGCATCCATGAATCGAACACCTCAAACTTTATCTCGAAGATGGTGCCCACCTCTGCGCTGGTGTTCAGGCATCCCTGGATCCCCTTGCGTACCCACTCATGGCCGGCACACCGAGTCCGCCCAAGGCAGCTCTCTGGAGGGCAGACAATCACCTGGGAGGTCACCTCCCTCTGACTGGCGTCGTAGGCTACCACCCCTGGCTCACACAACGCCTCTGGGTCCGCTGCCAGGGCCTCTGCGGTGCACGCTATATACCCCTGGTGCTGCCTCACCTCCACATACCCCCCTGACACTGAACCTGTGCTCAACAGAGAGATGGTCGGCGGTGGCTCTTCCTCCGCCTCCTCCTCCTGTGGCTGCGAGAGGTCGTCCAGGCACACCCCATCGATGCTGCATGTGTGCCCCAGTCGGCAGAGTGTTTCCCCTGTAGAGCATCCTGGGGTGACGGTCACGTTACGGAAGTCTGAGGCAGTGAGGCCCGCGCTGTTGGTCACGGAGAAGGTCACCGGGTACAGGCCAGGCACGCTGGTGTCCACGCCGCATCCACTCACTCCTCGTACGGCGAGCCTTATTGTTAAACCGTCGGGAGAGCATGCCAAAGTGTGCGCGCTTATGTCGCCGTCCAGCGCATCGATGGCGCTCACGCCTGGGTCACATATCTGGAACCAAGGGCATGGGATCACACCACCCAATCATAAACCATTGAGGAACATAAGGGAATGGTGCCCTATCCGGACGTGCAACGTCGGGTCGGCCCACTGCGGCAGGCTCCGATGAGGCACACGTCACTTTGATGGCGAGCCAGGTGGTAGCAGGGTGCGGGTTGCGCGGCTGTGGGCGCGCAGGTGCTCAGTTCTAAGCAAACTTATCCGCCTCATCTTGCATCTGGCAATATGTGCGAACCGCCCAATAGCATACACGCCGTGCGGTGTGACATGTGCCGACCTTTGTGCGAGCTTGGGATTGTAGATCCCAAGACATGCACACCGCATCTTGCCGCAACACTGCCGCGCACCCTGCGCCACAAGTATCGCAGCCAATGGACGCGTGCACCTCGCAGGGCAAACAGTATACAATCACACCTTATGGAACGGATTACCCAGCGCGCGGGACTCCTCAAGCCTTAAACCGCTCACTCCTCATAGCGCAAATGCATCGAAATACCGCCCGGAAAGTTTCGACGCTCCGTTACCTACACGGCGCGAACCAAATTTAAAACTTTGCAACAGCCTTAAATGCCCCGTGACGTGCACGCCTGACGCCGCGCAAGGATTTGAATACCCCCATAAAAGCTCCGCTAATTGCCCGCCCGGCAAGCGTGCTTCCCAGGCGCCGCTGATGCAGAGGGCTATGAGCATGTGGGTGCATCCTGACTCCAGCGTAGGCGCGCCACAATAAACATACGCGCATCACGGCCATGAGCATGTGAAAAGCAATGGAGCGACCTGGCCAATTTCTTCACCATCGGCTGGGCACACGGTGTACAGGGCATCGCCCTCAGAGATGCTGATCGTGCGCGGGCCAAAGCGCTGCAGCGCTGGAGGCTCGGGCACTGGCGCTGTCTCCTCCTCCTCAGCAGACAGCTGCAAGGAGCTGCAGAGCCCATTCTCGCTGCAAACAACCTCCTTCGTCGACTCATCGTAATGGCAGATGTATTCTGCTTCCCCCGTCTCCTCTGCTTCAGCACCACCTGCACAGGGGTTGATGACGTGGACGCGCCGCTGCACTTCCACCGCAGCATTCTCCGCGGCGTCGCTCACTGAATATGTGATGACAAACGGATCAGGGCGAGCAAGGGAAGTATCCACAGCTCCGCCTCCAAAGCTGGTCACCACCTGCAACACCAACCCATGTCCCAAACCAAGAGCATGGTCGTCCACCACGCAGACCCACATGGGAAACACTACCTTGCCAAGTGCACGCCAGGGGCTGCCGATATAGATGCCGAGATGGCCAGATGGGACGGCCACATGCAAGTTAGGGCCCTGCGCGCCACGCGCCCTGCCATGGAGGCGTCAAGTTCTTCCATAGAGCGTCTCTGGTAGTTTTTCCTGGACACATAAGCTGCAGTGAGGAACGTATGAGGCATGCACCTGGCTGAGGTTGCCGTCAGTCTCATCCCAGGCGTCGACCCCTGGGTCGCTCCACACTTCGCCTTCCAGCACCGTGTGCAACATCACCACCGTGCCAGAGGAGGTGATGCCAAGAGGCGCCTCGCCATGAAGCGTGAGCACCGGCGGAAGGAGGTCCGCTGGCGACTTATAGGCCTCCACTTTCACCGTCGGTGCCGCATCTATGTTGTATCCAAGGCAGACGCAAAACTCCCGTGCCTCCCCGGTGTCGCTATCCTCTACTGTCTCACACGTGGCGCACTCCCGCCCGACAGCGTCCTCACACAGGTAAGCTGGGGGTGGACAAAATGTCGCCACTTCAACCTGATCGCCCGTAGACCATCACATTCCCCCACAACTGTAAACCTCCCTCACCTCGTAGCACACCCGCTAGGAGCCCTAAGCCCATGGCTCCAGCCATCACAGCCCTTTCCCACATCACACCACATCCCCTGCAACATTCCCTAACCCTACCAAGCAACATACCCTCCCCCCTGTGAGCCCTCCCATGCCACAAGCCACACATGCCCTCGTCACTCTGCCCTCCCATGCCACAAGCCACAGCCCCCCTCCCATGCCACAAGCCACACATGCCCTCGTCACTCTGCCCTCCCATGCCACAAGCACACATGCCCTCACATCTGCCCTCCCATGCCACAAGCTACACACATGCTCAGCCTCCCATTGCACAAGCCACATGCTCACATGCCACACAGCCACACATGCCTCTCACCCTCCCATGCCACAAGCCACACATGTCACTCTGCCCTCCCCATGCCACAAGCCACACATGCCCTCGTCACTCTGCCCTCCCAGTTCTTGCTCTGATACACAGCGCATGCCCCCTACAAGTATGGGTAGCCTGCATAATGGCAAGAGCGCATCTGTGTGGCATGCATCGCTGGCTGCTTCATCCTTCCTAGAGGCCGACCAGAGTCGCCGGTCACTTCAGGGTGTCACAACCGTATTGATCCCAGGTGTCTGGACCGGACCTGGCGCACCACCGCGGCAGCCTGGTTCCCGCTGGCGTCTTCAGCCGCGTACACGATCAGGAATGGTCCCCTCGTAGAGTCAGTGGTGTTGCAGGTGGTATCAGCTAGGCATTCCTCCAGCTCCTCGAGTCCGCGCACCGTCACCGATACAAAAAGTCCTGTGTCAGCGTCATAGGCTGTGGCACCCGCGTCCACATATGAGTCCAGCTGGCGAAGCTCAATCTGCACAGCGCCGTTGAGAGTGATGACGGGAGGTGTGGCATCTAGAGGAGGCTCATATGTATCGTCATCCAGGTCTGCAACTAAGAGCATGGGCGGTGGGGGTAAATGGGGGGGACCCGGGGGAGCGGGGCCAAGGCTCCCAAGGCTATGGGGGAAAGGAGGCAATTGAGGGGTGACGGGGGAGGACGTGGGGGTGGTGGAGGTGGAGGGCATGGCAATGGAATCTCCGGGGGAGGAGGGAGCAGGGGTGATGTTGGTGGGCAAGGCAGTGAAGGGGTTGACACTACTGGTGGGCTCGAAGGCGGCGCTTGAGGGGGGAGTGGGGGAGCAAGTGTGACTGGACAGCTAGCAACGATTGCGGACGCGGCAAATGGGGCCAGGGTGGTGGAGGTGAAGATGTTGACAAGACTTTCAGGTTGGGCGAGAAAGTCGGCGAAGTCAGAAGCAGGGGTATCGCCCGATCCCAGATCATGTTGAAAAGAGACATCAGACAGCACAGAGACGCTGCCGCCATAAATGCTGGTGATGATCACCTCCTCCGAGATCACCTTTGCGGCCCTAACCATGTCGGCAATAAAAGCCGTCCTGAAGTCTCTTTGATAGTCTGGATCATCCAGGGATGAGAGGGAAATAGTAGGGAAGGTGATGGTGGGTGCAGCAGATGTGTGGGTGCAGCAGAGGTGTGTATGGGTGTGGAGGGGGAGGAGGGGTGGCCAAGGAGGTAGGGGGAAGGAAGGAGGAAGGGAGGCGGTGACCACGGCGTCGAGGAGGGCAATGTGGTGGAGTAAGCCCAATCTACAGGGAGCAGGCGGGGCGCTGGGGGTGCAGGGGCGGCGGGGAGGGAGGGAGGGGAGGAGGGTGTGGTGGGTAACTTCCCCACCCAGCCCAGGTACTGGAGGACGTGGGAAGGGTGGGGGATGGGGGAGAGACGACGGGAGGGAGCGGAGGTGGAGAGTAGGGGAATGATGGATTTGGGGAGGCAGAGTCAGGAGGGAGTGGAGGGAGCGGTGGCGGCGAAGGTGGAATGGGTGGTGGATTAGGTGGGTATGCATCCCAGCCAAGAGGGGCACAGGAGGGCGGGGGAGGGGCGGTGGGGGGAGGAGGTGGTGGTGGTGGAAGGCGATGGCGGGTGTGGAGGTGGAGCGTGGAGGGTGGGGCAGAGGCGGAGCTGGTGATGGTGGAGTTGGTGGGATGGCGGAAATGGAGGAGGGGGAGAGGAGGGCTTGGAATTGGGGGTAATGGGGGTGGCGGTGGAGGTGAGGGAGGGCAGGTGGGGACATAGGAGGGGCATTGGTGGTGGAGGCCAAGGTGGAGGCCAAGGTGGAGACGAGGAGTGGCGGTGGATGGGGTGATGGCGGGGCAAGGTGGCGGGGGGGATGCCACTTCTACAGTGGCTGTGGTAATGCTGGTGGACGCATTAGAGCTTGTAAAAGTCACCACGCCTGCACATGCCCACACAACCTTCACACAACCCTAAACCCCCCTAACCAACTTCGCGCACGCTGTATAAATTAGACTGGTGGTGATCCAGGGGATCCGTCGCTGACAAGGACTGCACATGATGGGTGAGTTAGCTCAGGGGAGAAGGGCTGATGCTGGAAGAGTTTCATCACCTTGGAGCGCATATGTGCCCACCAGAAAGCCACATAGGGTGACGCGGCACTGATCCTGCATCACAAGCGCCACTCGGTACCCACAATTTGCCCATCATCAGCACAGTAGATAGGCAGCATGTCTGGGAGATAAAGGTGGGCTGTAGGGTGCTACTCGAAGAGGGCCTGGAACCTTTGTGAGGGAACGAGGGAGCGCACGAGCGATTGAGCACCACCGCATCTGGGTAAACCTCAGCTGATGCTACCAGCTGAAATATCAGCTAAAATATCAGCTGAAATGACACGCTCAAAAACATCACATTCAGTGGAAATGAATGGATTGACATGAAGCTGCAGCTCGCCATCAGCATGCACTGGCAAGGCCTGAGCTATATTTGCCACGCTCCTTGGGATCATTTTTATTTCGATACGCCGGGTCATCTCCTCCTGTACGAAGAAGAGAGAAAAATACGGCGTGCAACAGCGTCGTTAGACAACTGAGTGCAGCAGTACATGGCGGTACCAGCTTGCAACCGGGGGATGCATGAACACAGAGGTACCCAGTAAATCTCGTACTCAGTCTGTATTGTGCTTTACATGTTGCGACGACAACTTTAGATTGCCCTTGATGCACTCCAGCAACTTCAGATTTGACGAGCAACTTCGAACTCTTTTCTGAATAAATAACTATACCATTGATGGGAGTCAATGGATTTATCATTAATAGGAGTAAATGCATCGACTGTTGATGGGAGAACATGCATTTACGTTGATGGGCATAAGCACTGGGGTGCTTAACGGAGAGCCACCGTCATCAACAACCCGAATCATATCCAGGAGGGATTCAGGGAGGAGGGGGGATTGAGGGAGAACCTTTTTTTTTCATCGAACAGGAAGCACATCCTGTTTGATAGAATCCAAAATGTGAGAAGAGGCACTCTCAGACCCTCTTTTCATCCAACCTCTAAATCTGCAATAACTTGCCCCAAGATTGCATACACTAGAGCAGAGCACCAGGCATGCCAGCCTGGCCAGTAGGCATGAAGCACTGCTGGGTCACTAATCTGGCGCATCATTATAGCACTGAGCATACCTTGATGCAGTGGCTCCTAAGAAAAGGCGACTCTTGACATCCATCTGAGCAGGCTTGCTCTGATGGTCAGGGCTGTGGCAGAGACAGTGGAAGAGGCAGACCCTGCAGCGCCAAGCCAGGATGGCCAGCATGCCCGGAGACGAGCGCCAGGAGACATGGAAATGGGAGTTGGCGTCAGAGCCAACCCGGACCTAGTTCAGACACGTGACGGCAGGTGCAGCAATGAGTTTACATCCAGGCATGCGCAAATGCATTGGATGCCGACCCCGGTTCAGTCAGGCTGAGGTGTTGGGGACGCAGCAGGACTGAAGGATTGGTTTGAATGCGGTTCTTTGGATGGGGAGATGTGGGTTTGAATGCGTAAGGGGGGGTGAATTTGAAGGCACACGCGGATTGTGACGGGTGGTGGTAGGCGCCAACCAACAGACATGGCATCGGATGCCATGAGAAGGGGACAGCACGATTTGGCACGGCTTGGGGCATCCTGTGCCTGCACGTTTCGTATGTGCGTCGCGCAGTCTCTCGGATACATCAGCAGGCCAGGTGCGAACCACAGGATTGAAGGGGGTTCAGCTAGTCATTCCTGCAGGGTTGGTTAGTGAACGTTGGCCAACAAAGGAAAGCGTCTGATGCTTTCTACTCTGGCAGCTCTCACTGGCATGCGTTCCTCTGTGCATGGCTGGGGATCTATTGCTAACCAAAAAGCCCACCATCACACTAAACGGCATGAGACTGCTGACGACTGCCTGCCGCCAACCCACTCGGGGTATCCCAGTGAGACACATGTTGAAAGAGGGCGGGGCTGGGACAAGATACCGCACTTCCATCCTAGGGACAAACGGACGTGTGGGTGACCGGGGAACTCATCCATTGCAGCACTGCCGCTCTGTTCTGGGAATAGTGCATGGTGGCGCGCTCAGTCAGAGCACGTGGGAAGGCCCAGCGCTCCGTCAACTTGCCTCTGCCTTGCCGCCTGCCCATACCCGGTGCCTGTCCCAGGCTCTGCTTGCATGGCGTTTGCGTGAGAGAGGTGTGGCAATTGTCCTTCTTGCAGTGCCTGCGCCTGTGAGTGCGCGTAGGCAGCTTGCGGGTGCCCCAGCTGTATCGTGTTCGAATGACTTCTCCAAATAGGAGCTGCCACGAAGAGCCACAAGCGGGATCTCATGTGCCATCGGGGTGCCGTCCTTGACGCTGCCGCACAGGCAAGCATGCACGCCACGCGGCGGTGTTTATGGCCTCCCACCGCTGTGCGTGTGCATAGCCCATTGCTACTGGGTTGAGTCCTATCTTGAACTCTGAAGCTGGCTCACTGATGTGACGGTGATATGGAATGTTTGGAGAGGCCAGTGTGGTTGCCGTGCGTTTTGCACGATAACCCTCGACGTCGACTACAGATCCAGCGGGCTCGAAAGAGGTACCAGATCGTCTATAATAAGATTTATAGATCGCTTGAAAAATAATGTATATAAAAGGGGGGGGGGATAATTAACATCAAATATGGCGCAGTAGTGTAGTGGTAGCATACTCGGCATGTACACGAGAGACCAAGGTCCAATTCCCGTTGCGCTTTCCCCCCAAAAAATTAAAAATCCCAATGGGTGAGAATGATTTTTTTTTGTTAACTGGAAGAGGGAAAGAGCTGAGCACCCTCTGGCACATCAGTTGCAAGCTGAGGCACACACAGGTTCTGAGGGTTTCGGCTGCCTGCTGCGGCGTTGTGCCCGTCCAAGGCTGGGGTTTTGGCCACCCCATGTGCCGTCAGTGATGACGTGGGAGGCGTGGCAGGACGCGCAAGACTGGCGGTCCTCCAAGTTTGCCACCCCGCCCCGTTCAGGATGGACTTGACGAAGTCAACAAGGGGCAGCAGCATGGCCTAGCCGGGTGGTTCTGCACAAGGTTTGGGGAAATGCAGGGGCTCATTCCGATGGCGGTGGAGGGAGCCAAGGACCTGTAGGCGGAGTGCTGCATGACTGGTCATTGCAGGCTGCCCTTCAAAAGTTGTCGGAGGCGGCGGGGGAGATAGGAGGAGCGAGGACCTAAAAACCATTCTAAGACTTTGAAGCGGTAGAGGGGCGCGGCGAGGATTCAACTAAAAACCATTCTAAGGACTTTTGAGCGGTAGAGGGGCGCGGCGAGGATTCAACTAAAACCATTCTAAGACTTGAGCGGTAGAGGGCGGCGAGGATTCAACTAAAACCATTCTAAGACTTTGGAGCGGTAGAGGGGCGCAGCGAGGATTCAACTAAAACCATTCTAAGAATTTTGAGCGGTAGAGGGCGGCGAGATCTCAACTAAACCATTCTAAGACTTTGAGCTAAGAGAGGGGCTACTACAGAGATTCAACTAAAACCATTCTAAGACTTTGAGCGGTAGGAGGGGCGCGGCGAGGATTCAACTAAAAACCATTCTAAGACCTTTGGAGCGGTAGAGGCGCGGCGAGGATTCAACTAAAAACCATTCTAAGACTTTGAGCGGTAGAGGGGCGCAGCAAGGGATTCAACTAAAAACCATTCTAAGACTTTGGAGCGGTAGAGGGGCGCGGCGAGGATTCAACTAAAACCATTCTAAGACTTTGGAGCGGTAGAGGGGCGCGGCGAGGATTCAACTAAAGCTATATCATTGGATGGTCGATCAGGAATCTCGAGGGCGGGTGTTAGGGGACTCCAGTGATTAAGTGGAGCAGTCAAAGAAGCGCTCGGGAGGTTCAGTGAGCTTCCGGTTACGAGTTTTGTCAGAGCAGTGGAAATGCGCATGAGGGTGCTGAAGGGTGTGGTGGCCCGTAGCTCGCAGTGGATGCATGGCTACCGTTGGTTGCTGGATGAAACCCTGCATGGAAAAGCAGAAGCTGCATGTGTCATCCTGGTCGTTTCCCAGGATCACACAGTAGGCAAACACCGAGAGGTGATCGGTTCTCTAGAGGCGCGCACCGTGGTGCAGATCTGCTCACCCCAAAATCTCCAATATGCCTCTGAGGGTCCAGAAATGGTTGAGATGTTCATGACGTCAACCCCCAGAGGCCCCTCGGCAGTGAAGCAAGTCTCATCAGGGTTCCCCGTGGTAAAGATGGTGATGGTCCCATTGCCAGGCAGAAGCTCGAAGAATCGGGGCGAGGACATGGCGAGGGGTGGACTCGGTGGAGGGGGGTGGCGGAGGCGGGCTTGGCGGCGGGTGCGGGAGCAGACACGATCGGAGCTTACCAGTGATGATGCCAGTGGCTGTTATGGAACCATGTGTTGATCCAAAGGTGGAGAAGACACCAGAAGGTGACGAGAAGAGAATACTCGCAAAGGCGGAGGAAGTGGAGGTGGCGGTGGCGGAAAAGTACACGCAAGACGCGACGCTGGTGCTGCCAGGTGCGGTGCTGATCACGTCGACATCGCTGGTCACAACCCCCGCACTGACCGCCATCTGCGAGCGAAACTCCGCGGTGAAAGACGATGAAAAGGTGGCGTTACCGAAGGAGGAATAGTCCAAGCTGGAGAAGGTAATCGTTGAGGTGACAGACTGAACAGTGATAGTCCCTGGGGGTGGAGGAGATGGTGGCAGCGGCGGGGGCAAGGGCGGGGTGGGGGCAGCGGAGGTAGCTGAGGTGGCGGAGGAGGGGCTGTGGGCTGCGGTCACAAGGGGCAGTGGAGGAGGTGGTGGGGGGCGGTGGCGGTGGCAGAGGTGGTGGAGGCGGTGGAGACGGCGTGGAAGGAGGCGGCGGATAAGGCGGTGGAGATGGTGGGCAGTGGAGGGCGGGGGGGTGGAGGAGGTGGAGGTGGAGAGGGTGGAGGTGGGGGCGGTGGTGGAAAGGGCGGGTGGGCTCGGAGGCGGAGGAGCAGCATACACTGTAAGCGTGCCATTCAGTGTGGAAGCCGGGGTTCCAGAGCTAGCGGTGAAGTAGACTGTACCCGTCAAGTGGTAGACGCCGATGGAAAAGTTGCACAGGTTGATTGCGCACTCGGAACTCCCACTACTCACAACCATCAGATCCATCCTCTTCAGATTCAAATCTATGGACACACTCCTCTTCTGCAAAACCAAGCTGAACGCCATCTACCACTATGTCGAAAGCTGATCACACAGCAGCGTTCCATTGCGGTCCGGGCGAGCAGGGAAGCAGGCAAGCAGGTGAGCGGGTGAGCAGGCTGGGATCGATTACATCTGCATCAAACTCATACCAGACATATAACATACGGCATGGTAGCAGAATGTAAAGACTTCTGCTTGGAAGCCAATGAGCAGCACTCTTCTCTTAGGAGAAATTTCATTGCGGAAGAACAATTGTTATACCATGTAATCGCCTCGAAGGTCCACGTCAGACTGGTGGGTCCACTCAGCGTGGAGGCCTCCACAGCCGCCACACCACTACTGGTCATGAACTGAATCCGAATGCATGTGGCAGCCGCGGTTCCTGCACAACACAACGCGTCCGCCCCGCCAGCTCCATTATGACTCTCCAGGTCCAGACCTTCACACAGCATGTCCGTGGCACGGATGTGCTGTCATGGGCGTCATCCAATGAGCACCTACAGGGGGGGGTAACCACCTTGATAGTAAGCAACGACTGGCTCATTAGTTTGGCCCACATTTACAATGGGTGGCGGGGGACTTGGTGGTGGTGGTGGACTTGGCGGTGGGGGGCTAGGAGGTAGGAGAGGGAGGGGTGCCTGTGGGTTGTCAGTGGGGAACTACTGGTAGGAGATTTGGTGATAGGGGCTGGCTGTGGTTGATGGCTGGTTGCAGGAGAGAGTGTGGGGGTGACTGTGGGGCTGGCTGTGCAGGATGGGAGGTGGTCGGTGTGGGTGGTGGTCGGGTGGGTGGTGGTTGGGTGGGTGGTGGTTGGGGAGATAGGGTAGTTGTTGGGGAGATAGTGGGTGGGGCGGTTGGGGGAGTTGCTGGGCGAGGCGGTTGGGGGAGTTGCTGGGTGAGGTCAAGAACAGGGTGACGGGTTGGGGGTGCTGGGCAGGAGGCCGTTGGGGAGATAGTGGGCGCAGGCGGTTGGGAGTTGCTGGGCGCAGGCCGCTAGAAAAAGCTGGTGGGTGACGTGGTTGGGGGAGGTGCTGGGTGAGGCCGTTGGGGAGAGGTGGGTGGGGCGGTTGGGGGAGTTGCTGGGCGAGGCCGTTGGGGAAATGGTGGGTGACGTGGTTGGGGAGGTGCTGTGAGGCCGTTGGGGAGATAGTGGTGGGCTGTTGGGGAGTTATTAGCCAGCCGTTGGGGAAATGGTGGGTGACGTGGTTGGGGGTGGGTGCTATGAGGCCGCTTGGGAGAGATAGTGGGTGGGGCGGTTGGGGAAATAGTGGGTGGGGTTGCCAGAGGAGTTGCTGGGGCGAGGCCGTTGGGGAAATGGTGGGTGACGTGGTTGGGGAGGTGCTGGGTGAGGCCGTTGGGGAGATAGTGGGTGGGGCGGTTGGGGAGATAGTGGGTGAGAAGGTTGGCGAGTGAGTGGTTGGTGAAGCTGTGATGACTGTACTTTGCACCGCGAGAGACGCCCACCCCAGTCAGCACACATGACAGCACATCAAACCAAATACACTAGAGACGGGGACCTCAGCTAAGACCGCAAGGAACGGCAGGCACATCTCGTAGCGGGTGTCAGTCGGTGCTGAATGCGGGTCCTGGGCTGTATCTAGGTTGAGATGCGAATTTAAATGCCGCGGCAGAGGCTTTGATGGTGTGTCGGGGGCAGTTGGCTCCCGTGGCTCGACGCCTGAAGGCAGCCGGCATGCGCGTGGCCGATCAGAGGTGTCCCAGAAAGTATGTACAGTGCGACAGGCTCCGGGTAATGCAGCGCACGCGTCTACTCGTAACGCGCACCCTTGCTGCATCTGGCGGCCCGTGCACAGCATGAAGGCGAGAATTACTGCAAACCCAGATACAGGCAGCATCTGAACTCCAGTGGCGGATGGGTGCTGCTGCGAGCGATGTGAGCGTCCGCTGATGCAGAGCCGAAGAAGGATGCTTCAGGTATCTGCCGGTGGCGCTGACACCAATGTGCAGATTGAGGTCGAGGCACCCCCCCTTGCCTACAGGTGTGGAGAGGATGACGATGCAAGCCTATTTCCCTGTGCTGGGGCCAGTGGCAGGAAGCAGTTCTGGGCCCCGCTTGCGCAGAGCATGCGAATGCTGCGGGGAAGCAGATAGCTTCGGCCATGTAGCACCCTATCAACAAACAGGGTGCCACTGTCTGCGGTCAGTCATCCTGCACCAGATGCCTCCTTGGTTGATGGAGCGGGGCGTGCCTTTTATGCAGATTGCGACTTTGCTACTAGTTCCTGTGCTGGGGCCAGCGGCAGGAAGCAGTTCTGGGCCCCGCTTGCGCATAGCATGAGGATGCTGCGGCGAAGCAGATAGCTTCCGCCACGTAGCCCCCTATCAACAAACAGGGTGCCACTGTCTGCGGTCAGTCATCCTGCACCAGATGCCGCCTTGGTTGATCGAGCGGGGCGTGCCTTTTAAACAGATTGCGACGTGGCCACTTCTTCCGCCACAATCCGATGCACATGACGTTTCCGTGTTTATGCGCCAATTAGTGCCACTGCACCCGCTGCAGTAGAAACATCCCACTGGCTCACCATTCCATGCATATTGGTACACCCCATCATTGGCGGTGCCTGAGTCCTGGCCGTCACCAACGCTCGGCGACACTGCAGCATAGCCCAGCAAGGTCTTAGCTTCACTGCAGTCGGCCTCTGAGGTGAGCACCGCCCCTGCGCTGTCGGAGCATAATTCATTTGATGGTGCCAACACATACTTTGCTGCAAGAAGGACGGTGCACGCAAACCCAACCAACCCCATGATCAACTGACCGCGGCGGCAAACCCAAATGCTCTGAGCGGAAGCCAATACATCCGGTGGGGTACATATCAGCGTTTGCCCAAGGCGCCCATTCCCGGCACAACCTTCGCAGCGGAGTGCGTGGAGGGAGGTTGCTGCCAGCAAGGTTTTAGCACAGCAAACAAAGACTGAGCCTGCACTCAAGCTACAAATGAGTAGCCAGGCACACTCTCTGCCCCCCTCCAGAGGCCCGCATCACATCGACTGCGCAACGGATTCCCCCTGAAGTCACGCCACACCATGTGGTCTCCCCTGGAGCACCCCGCATCACATTGACTGCGCAACGGATTCCCCCTGAAGTCACGCCATACCATGTGGTCTCCCCTCGAGCACCCCGCATCACGTTACTGCACAAGAAGTGACTGCATAGGCACTATAATGTGGGTGGGGGGTGCTTTGTTGGCGTTGCGGGGTCCCAGGCAGGCCTCACCTACAGTAGGGCTTGTGGTTGGGGATGTTGGTGCTCGAGTTGGTGAAGCTGTGATGACTGTACTTTGCACCGCGAGAGACGCCCACCCCAGTCAGCACACATGACAGCACATCACACGAAATACACCGGAGACAGGAGCCTCAGCTGGCATCGCAATGAGCGGCAGGCACGTCTCGCAGCGGGTGTCAGTCGGTGCTGAATACAAGTCATGTGTGTATAGTGTTGCCATGAAGGCACCTCCGGGTAATGCAGCACACACATCTACTCGCGCCGCGCACCCTTGCTGCGCCTGGCAGCCCGCGCGCGGCATGAAGTAAGTACTTACTCCAACCCTTGATACCGTCAGCATCTGAGCTTCAGTGGCGGATGAGGGCTGCTGCGAGCGATGTGAACGTCCGCTGATGCAGGCCCGAAGAAGTATGCTTCAGGTAGCTGGGCCCGTGGCGTTGACACCGATGCGCAGATTGAGGTCGAGGCGCCCCCCCCTTGCCTACAGGTGTGGAGAGCATGACGAACCAAGCCTATCTTCCTGTGCTGGGGCCAGCGGCAGGAAGCAGTTCTGGGCCCCGCTTGCGCATAGCATGAGGATGCTGCGGCGAAGCAGATAGCTTCCGCCACGTAGCCCCCTATCAACAAACAGGGTGCCACCGTCTGCGGTCAGTCATCCTGCACCAGATGCCGCCTTGGTTGATCGAGCGGGGCGTGCCTTTTAAACAGATTGCGACGTGGCCACTTCTTCCGCCACAATCCGATGCACATGACGTTTCCGTGTTTATGCGCCAATTAGTGTTACTGCACCCGCTGCAGTAGAAACATCCCACTGGCTCACCATTCCATGCATATTGGTACACCCCATCATTGGCGGTGCCTGAGTCCTGGCTTTCACCAACGCTCGGCGACACTGAAGTGTAACCCAGCAAGGTCTTAGCTTCACTGCAGTCGGCCTCTGAGGTGATCACCGCCCCTGCGCCATCGGAGCATAATTCATTTGATGGTGCCAACACATACTTTGCTGCAAGAAGGACGGTGCACGCAAACCCAACCAACCCCATGATCAACTGACCGCGGCGGCAAACCCAAATGCTCTGAGCGGAAGCCAATACATCCGGTGGGGTACATATCAGCGTTTGCCCAAGGCGCCCATTCCCGGCACAACCTTCGCAGCGGAGTGCGTGGAGGGAGGTTGCTGACAGCAAGGTTTTAGCACAGCAAACAAAGACTGAGCCTGCACTCAAGCTACAAATGAGTAGCCAGGCGCACTCTCTGCCCCCCTCGAGAGGCCCGCATCACATCGACTGCGCAACGGATTCCCCCTGAAGTCACGCCACACCATGTGGTCTCCCCTGGAGCACCCCGCATCACGTTACTGCACAAGAAGTGACTGCATAGGCACTATAATGTGGGTGGGGGATGCTTTGTTGGCGTTGCGGGGTCCCAGGCAGGCCTCACCTACAGTAGGGCTTGTGGTTGGGGATGTTGGTGCTCGAGTTGGTGAAGCTGTGATGACTGTACTTTGCACCGCGAGAGACGCCCACCCCAGTCAGCACACATGACAGCACATCACACGAAATACACCGGAGACAGGAGCCTCAGCTGGCATCGCAATGAGCGGCAGGCACGTCTCGCAGCGGGTGTCAGTCGGTGCTGAATACAGGTCATGTGTGTATAGTGTTGCCATGAAGGCACCTCCGGGTAATGCAGCACACGCGTCTACTCGTGCCGCGCACCCTTGCTGCGCCTGGCAGCCCGCGCGCGGCATGAAGTAAGTACTTACTCCAACCCTTGATACCGTCAGCATCTGAGCTTCGGTGGCGGATGAGGGCTGCTGCGAGCGATGTGAACGTCCGCTGATGCAGGCCCGAAGAAGTATGCTTCAGGTAGCTGGGCCCGTGGCGTTGACACCGATGCGCAGATTGAGGTCGAGGCGCCCCCCCCTTGCCTACAGGTGTGGAGAGCATGACGAACCAAGCCTATCTTCCTGTGCTGGGGCCAGCGGCAGGAAGCAGTTCTGGGCCCCGCTTGCGCATAGCATGAGGATGCTGCGGCGAAGCAGATAGCTTCCGCCACGTAGCCCCCTATCAACAAACAGGGTGCCACCGTCTGCGGTCAGTCATCCTGCACCAGATGCCGCCTTGGTTGATCGAGCGGGGCGTGCCTTTTAAACAGATTGCGACGTGGCCACTTCTTCCGCCACAATCCGATGCACATGACGTTTCCGTGTTTATGCGCCAATTAGTGTTACTGCACCCGCTGCAGTAGAAACATCCCACTGGCTCACCATTCCATGCATATTGGTACACCCCATCATTGGCGGTGCCTGAGTCCTGGCTTTCACCAACGCTCGGCGACACTGAAGTGTAACCCAGCAAGGTCTTAGCTTCACTGCAGTCGGCCTCTGAGGTGATCACCGCCCCTGCGCCATCGGAGCATAATTCATTTGATGGTGCTGTCACATACTTTGCTGCAAGAAGGACGGTGCACGCAAACCCAACCAACCCCATGATCAACTGACCGCGGCGGCAAACCCAAATGCTCTGAGCGGAAGCCAATACATCCGGTGGGGTACATATCAGCGTTTGCCCAAGGCGCCCATTCCCGGCACAACCTTCGCAGCGGAGTGCGTGGAGGGAGGTTGCTGACAGCAAGGTTTTAGCACAGCAAACAAAGACTGAGCCTGCACTCAAGCTACAAATGAGTAGCCAGGCGCACTCTCTGCCCCCCTCGAGAGGCCCGCATCACATCGACTGCGCAACGGATTCCCCCTGAAGTCACGCCACACCATGTGGTCTCCCCTGGAGCACCCCGCATCACATCGACTGCGCAATGGATTCCCCCTGAAGTCACGCCACACCATGTGGTCTCCCTCAGCACCCCGGCATCACATCGACCGCGCAACGGATTCTGAAGTCACGCCACACCATAGGTCTCCCGAGCACCCCGCATCACATCGACCGCGCAATTCCCCTCAAGTCACGCCACACCATCTCCCCTGGAGACCCACATCGTCGACTGCGCAACGGATTCCCCCTAAAGTCACGCACACCATGTGGTCTCCCTGGACCACCCTGCATCTATCGACCGCGCAACGGATTCCCCTGAAGTCACGCCACACCATGTGGTCTCCTGGAGCACCCCGCATCACATCGACTGCGCAACGGATTCCCCCTGAAGTCACGCCACACCATGTGGTCTCCCCTCGAGCACCCCGCATCACGTTACTGCACAAGAAGTGACTGCATAGGCACTATAATGTGGGCGGGGGGTGCTTTGTTGGCGTTGCGGGGTCCCAGGCAGGCCTCACCTACAGTAGGGCTTGTGGTTGGTGCTCGAGTTGGTGAAGCTGTGATGACTGTACTTTGCACCGCGAGAGACGCCCACCCCAGTCAGCACACATGGCAGCACATCACACGAAATACACCGGAGACAGGAGCCTCAGCTGGCATCGCAGTGAGCGGCAGGCACGTCTCGCAGCGACTGTCTCCCGTGTTATGAACTGTCGGTTCTAGCCATTTTACACTACACACGGAGATGGTGCACCCATGTTTGTGCCAGTGGGTGGCCACAAGCCTCACTTTGTATCTATACAAACAAAAGCAAGGCAGCAAGGCGCAAATAGAACGACGGCGGCTCAGATCGGGTCTTGGGAGATAGACTGTGTCCAGTTGTCACTATCCAGTCATCACTATCGAGGGATGGCGGGGCTTACCCGACGTGAGTACCTCACATACAAATGGAAATAATTCGATCTGATCACTCCGAATACAAATTCACTTGACTTGATAACACGTAAGCCTTAAGTGAGTGCATCGAAGTAGCCCCTGCTATGAGACTTCTAGAATGTTACCTTAGCAGTGTGAACTGATGTTGACTGGTGAAGTTGGATGAATATTAAAACAAACGTGAAGTTTCCCCATGATAAATAGGGCATGGTATAGGGCGTTATTCATCGTTGGACCACACCACGAGAAGATACTAAGGTTGGCACGGAAGATTTCAGGCGAGGCAGAAGGCTTTCAGAGGTGGCAATCCCAGCTTCTCAAAGCGTGCACGCACCTAAAAGGGCATCATGAACGAGCCAGGCGAAGAAGGCAGCTGACCCCTTCAACATCTGAAGAGAGGATGTCTGTTTGTACCTGTCGCCGCTCTCAATTACGCTGAACGGAATTTTTCACACTAAAATCCTAAACTCTAAAACTAAACTCTCAGCTTGCTGTCTGCTGTGTGCCCGGCGTTGAAGCCTTAGGTGCACGAAATTCGGAAACCGAAGTCGTTATTTCAGACTTTACACTGACGGCGTTCCCAGGAAAAGCAAATCGGAATATCGCGTTTCCAAGTGATACAACGCCAGCTTCGCATTTTGCAGAGATTTATCCACCCCGAGTGTTTGTACCTGTCGCCGCTCTCAATTACGCTGAACGGAATTTTTCACACTAAAATCCTAAACTCTAAAACACTAAACTCTCAGCTTGCTGTCTGCTGTGTGCCCGGCGTTGAAGCCTTAGGTGCACGAAATTCGGAAACCGAAGTCGTTATTTCAGACTTTACACTGACGGCGTTCCCAGGAAAAGCAAATCGGAATATCGCGTTTCCAAGTGATACAACGCCAGCTTCGCATTTTGCAGAGATTTATCCACCCCGAGTGTTTGTACCTGTCGCCGCTCTCAATAACACTGAACGGAATTTTTCACACTAAAATCCTAAACTCTAAAACCCTAAACTCTCAGCTTGCTGTCTGCTGTGTGCCCGGCGTTGAAGCCTTAGGTGCACGAAATTCGGAAACCGAAGTCGTTATTTCAGACTAGGGCTCTAGAGAGTTTACACTGATGAACTGACGGCGTTCCCAGGAAAAGCAAATCGGAATATCGCGTTTCCAAGTGATACAACGCCAGCTTCGCATTTTGCAGAGATTTATCCACCCCGAGCCGCTTGCAGGTCAAAACCCTTCGAGCATCAACGAATAAGACTTACTGCATCGAAACCTTCGAGCATCGACGAATGCATGACTATCATATATTGCAGGTCTCCGGTTATCCTCCCGTCCAGCGCTGTTCAAGCTGCCGGCGATTGCCTAAATCGCCGGCAGTGATTTTTAACTCGCCGGCAGTCTCGATCCTGCGCTGAGCCCCAGGCGTGCGTGACTCGCCGCTCTCGGGTTCTCGCAGCGTGATGGTCACTGAATCGGGTTTCTCCTTACTTTCACTTTGTGAGGCTGAGCCTACTCTGGCTTGCCAGAGGTTACGAGCTTCGGCCGCTGCGCGGCCGATCGCGCGATTCTCGACAGACAACAATGGAGAGCAGCTCGTAACCTCTGGTTCTTTTCGTGTTTTGGCCTGAATTTCGCTACCTTTTCCTTCCAGAAAACCTACGCGAACCGCGGAAACGCCTGTTTTGTATGCTTACTGTATACTGAAAAAAATGTAACTGTTACCGCGCGCAGCATATAATATTCAGCTATTAGGAAAGTTCGTTGATTAAGCGGTCCACGATATACTGAAACCTCGAGGGTGCTCCTTAACATCCCCATGAAGTTCCTTTCTGGCTCGACTTACTCTGCTTGATGCGACGAGTTGGGGTCGCTGAGAAATCAAGCGATGGGCAGCAATGGAGGTGAGGATTTCTTTCAGCGGTTCCTTAACCTGAATACTTTAAGTTTTTCGAACGTATGGGGGGATGTTTGGAGATGTCTGAAAGGTATTTGGGGTGCAATATGCGTGCAGGCGCGTTGGTGATATAGAATTGTTGAATCTCGAACTCGTATAACTTGAGCTGTGGGACAGGGATGGAGGTGCGGATTTTTTTCAGTGGTTCGTTATGCTCAGTACTTTGCGTTTTTCGAACGTATGGGGGGATGTTTGGAGATGTCTGAAAGGTATTTGGGGTGCAATATGCGTGCAGGCGCGTTGGTGATATAGAATTGTTGAATCTCGAACTCGTATAACTTGAGCTGTGGGACAGGGATGGAGGTGCGGATTTTTTTCAGTGGTTCGTTATGCTCAGTACTTTGCGTTTTTCGAACGTATGGCGGGATGTTTGGAGATGCCTGAAAGGTATTTGGGGTGCAATATGCGTGCAGGCGCTACTGCGGTATATAATGGGCGCATTAGACACGACTATAACTTGAGCTGTGGGACAGGGATGGAGGTGCGGATTTTTTCCAGTGGTTCGTTATGCTCAGTACTTTGCGTTTTTCGAACGTATGGGAGGATGTTTGGAGATGTCTAAAAGGTATTTGGGGTGCAATATGCTTGCAGGCGCGATTGCGGTATAGATTTGTGAAGTGTGACACACCCAAATCTTTAGCCATGAAACCGCGATGGAGGTGCGGACTTTATCGAAGGGTTCCTTATGCATATTACTTTGAGTTATGCATACCTATGGGGGTTTGTTTTGAGATGCCTAAAGGGATTTGGGGGTGTCCTATGACCACAGGAGCGAATAGAGACAATTGAGATTTGTAACTTCTAGAACTTCAACTTGAATAGTGGAAACGTCACATAAGGTGATATTTGTGCCTCTAGTCCTTATCTAGCGTGTACAAAACTAAAGCACTTGCGCGTGCTATAGCTTGCTTGTGACACGTTTGTAATCTTATGTAGGCATGAAAACCCTAGGTGGAGAACAAGATGATAAATGTTTGAGTTATAGAGTAAACTGAATGTATTGTATAATAAATAAAAGCCAAAGTATGGCCTATGCTTGTGTGAAGGGCTGCATGGGGAGTTATTAGCATTTTTCAAAAGTAGATTTGGACAACCGAGCCGCCCGTGGCGGGCATTTTGGTGCGTGGGGGTAGGGGTGGCGCCAGCAGCGCCTAGATGCAAATTGTCGGGGAACTGATCTGATACAGGGTCG
Organism: Cymbomonas tetramitiformis; assembly: GCA_001247695.2. Taxonomy (NCBI): domain Eukaryota; kingdom Viridiplantae; phylum Chlorophyta; class Pyramimonadophyceae; order Pyramimonadales; family Pyramimonadaceae; genus Cymbomonas; species Cymbomonas tetramitiformis. The sequence goes on along the minus strand of LGRX02025098.1, from coordinate 14,596 downwards.
AAGACAGGTGGAGCTGTGCATATGAATGTGTGGGGGGCTGCATGGGGAGTTAGGAGCATTTTTCAAAAGTAGATTTGGGCAACCGAGCCGCCCGTGGCGGGCATTTTGGTGCGTGGGGGTAGGGGTGGCGCCAGCAGCGCCTAGATGCAAATTGTCGGGGAACTGAAAGTGATCTGATACAGGGTCGAAGACAGGTGGAGCTGTGCATATGAATGTGTGGGGGGCTGCATGGGGAGTTAGGAGCATTTTTCAAAAGTAGATTTGGGCAACCGAGCCGCCCGTGGCGGGCATTTTGGTGCGTGGGGGTAGGGGTGGCGTCAGCCACGCCTACATACAATTGTCGGGGAAGTGAACAGGGTTTGAACACAGCAGGATCTGATATAGGTTCGGAGACAGGTGGAGTTGTGCATATGAATGTGTGGAGGGCTGCATGGGGAGTTAGGAGCATTTTTCAAAAGTAGATTTGGGCAACCGAGCCGCCCGTGGCGGGCATTTTGGTGCGTGGGGGTAGGGGTGGCGCCAGCAGCGCCTAGATGCAAATTGTCGGGGAACTGATCTGATACAGGGTCGGAGACAGGTGGAGCTGTGCATCTGAATATGTGGGGGGCTGCATGGGGAGTTAGGAGCATTTTTCAAAAGTAGATTTGGGCAACCGAGCCGCCCGTGGCGGGCATTTTGGTGCGTGGGGGTAGGGGTGGCGTCAGCAATGTAACTCGTTGAAGTGAACATTATCAATATCTATATGATTTTATATATCGACATGTCGGGTGAAATCGATATACGTGTCAACATATTAGCGCAACATCGCGGTTGATTCCGAAAGTGGGAGTGTTTGACTCCACTAGGGACCGGGAGGCGAGATACTTCATATGCCTAGAGATGAAATTTAAGGTAACCACGTGCATACTCGACATGGGGGTGAAAATCTAGTTTGGAATGATGGTTAGTGACGGGATCCCCAATTATTCCCCATTCGTCGGACGAAAAACGTGCAAGGCGGGTAGCTTGTGTAGAATCGCGTAGAGGCGCCATGACTCCGTACGATTGGGGAAAATTATACGGGTTCTCTGTGATCACTCTTCACTGTCCACGTGTCACAATTTGGGGATCACATATCCGTCGCTCACACAATACTACGCCACCACCATCTCTCATCGACATCAATAAGCCGATATAGCTCAGTGGATAGAGCGCACGACTAGTAACAGTGAGGTCTCGGGCTCGAACCCGGTCTCGGCATCTTTCCCTCGAGTCGATTGGATTTGTGATTCCCATCAGTTAGATGATCGAAAATAGAGCATTCATTGAAAAGTTGTGCACTTTGTAAGATTTACAGTCTTGCTGTCTGCCAGAGTTTACTGTAAAAATCCTGTTTCCAGTGTTTGTGAAGAGCCTGATGACTTTTTGACCCAGCTCCAAGCAGAACTTCTGCTTGTCTAACCACATTCTCGGAACTGTGAAGTTTTTGAAGCATTCGGAGAACCTTTTTTTTGGCCTCACGCGAAAAGTACCAGAGCCTCCGGTGTAATACAGAAAAATAAAAAAATCCTTAAAAAGTGAAAAAAAATCGCGTCCGGAGGCTCGTGGTCTCAGCCAGCCTGAGGCGAGGAATCATCACAGTATCAGTTGTTTGAGCGACGGTAGCACAATTGCACGACGGTAGTCGGTAGAGCAACGTGCAGGCTGCAACGTGCACTATGCACATATACAAAATGTTTAGATTATTTTTGGGTGTTCTTGTAGTATTTCTGGGTCTTCAAAGTCTCAACATCCAATCCTTTTTTCACACGCCCCGCACAACAAGCAACCTCCACTTCGAATGTCGCCGGCGACATCGAGAGCGCGCCCCCGGGGACTTCTTCTCCCACAAGAGGTACTGGAATATCCTAGTTCACCAGATATCAGAAACTCCCGAATTGTGTGGATCAACTCTCAAGATAAAATAAACCCTAAGCTAGATACACCCGGAACGGTCTCGGACGGTTTCGGAGTCTAGCCTACCAGTGACACAGCGTGTGTCACAACACGAACCTATAGATCGGTCAGTAGTCCAGTGTTGGCCTAGGAGTCTGTCATAGGGGCCTGCACCGGGACTCCCGGTCAGGGCTGCCTATACAGATTTCAGCACACCACCCCAACACTGTGGGTGGTGACTGTCTAGGAGAGTCGGATAATGTAAGATAAGTCAGGGCAGGAGCCAGGTTGACAGACCTAACTGCTAATCCAACTGTGCAATTCTGAAACACAAATTGGAAACCCTCTTCTAGCTAGCACAGGTGCAGAAACCTACGGGCATTGTGCACCCGCTAAACAACTAAAAAGCACCGAGCTAGCAAGCCAAAAGAGAAATTGTAGATGTCAAAAGCAAAACCATAAACCAGAAAAATTGTTGAAGTCACCGGAGTTCCGCACACCATAATGTTGGTGTGCATCCAGAGTGAACAAGAAGTCAATCGACAGCATCAAAGTAGTCAGCGGTTGCCTCACGGAAGTCCATGCCGTAGTAAGATGTGAAAAAGCCAGCACCATAGTAGTGCTCCACATCAAGAGGACCGGTCTCATGCAAAGCCATGCCATAGTAGTGAGCCATGCCAAAGCCCAAATCTGCCTGAGCAAGGTCCTGAAAGAGGTCAGGGGGCTCAGGCGGCTCAAGCGGTGGCACATTGTCAGCCACAAAGAAACCCTGAGCCGGGATCACCGATTCAACCAATTCATTCGTGGAGAAACTTGACGGAGTCCCCCAATCGAGATCACCACCAGGCGAAGGCAATCCCGCAGCCGACTGAGCCTCGGGCACGGCAGCCATCCCCATGATCGAGACGCAAAGAACAATAATAAAACATTTACGTCGATGAGTAAGGCAACGCCTTCGGAACGATCTACTCGAGTCTGTTCCCCTCAAACATGATACAGTAGTCTGCAAAGGCAGGAAGCATTCCAAAAAGCATGGAAGCATGGGCAGCAATGCACTAATGTGAACGTGTCTGCCACCAGCGTCGGAAAAAACATCAGCAGGTCGTGGAGCTGATGCACGATGGAGATGGAGGCGGAGTGGGCGGCGGTGGTGACGAAGTGAAAGCCCAGGGGTGCTCCGGCCCCTGGGCCGGTGGTGCCCCCGCAGGGCCGGGGCCCTACGGGGCCCCAGCCCCTTGGGGGCTGGGGGAGGATGGGGGTTCACATAGCTGCATAGCACTTCCCCTGCAGTCTTCACAACCTCAGATTCTTTTCTATTCTTCGTGCAGAGTTCTTGAATGCTGGATGATTCATCTATGGTGCCACCTTCGGGCAGAACTCCCGTTTCATGCAGTATGCATCTCTCCATTGCATGACGCCTGCACATCCTGGACAGTTTTTTCAAAAGTGTCTTTACCCCACGGTGTGGGACACCAACCCCTTTGAGCACCTTACCAAAGCCATCTGATAAATATCCCATGAGGGCCAGTTCCTCCGGCCACTTCACTGCGTTAAGGAATGGGGTTCCTTCTGCATTCCTGTGCTCCCCGTCCAAGTGTGCTCCGGGGTATTGGCTTTGCTACTCCACATTATTCTTGCCCCCAACCCACGGGCATAATCGGGGTGGCAGCAGGCATTCTCTCTCACTAAGGGCTTGTTTAATCATATCCGGATGCAGGCCCGTTTCTTTGAGCATTTTGGGGGTAATATTTTTGTGCGGGACTACATTCATGAACCATTGTAGCAGCTTGTATCGCAATTTCTCATTATCAAGTTTCTTGCTGACAGGGCAACCCATGCTCTCACTATCTATAGACATTATGACCACATCTGAATACTTATCCTTGTAACATCCCTCCCCTGGCATTGTGTAGGGTCCTTTACCTGACCAGTAGTCATGGGGGATGAAAGGTATGGTCCCCCTTGGGTATTTGAAAATTAGTTTAAAGCCTTTCCCTGTCCACTTTTTGAGGTTCTCCGGGGATAATGGTAGAATCCAGATTCCCTCGAATCCCTCCGAAGTCATGGCCGCCTCCTACCAGGCCACGGGACAGTGTCTGCAAAACCGCAGATGCTCCCTTTAATACCCCACCATCAAAAGGTGGGTTTCCATAGACCTTTCGTCCTTTTCCGGTGACACTGTTGATGTATAAAAAGCAGCCGACTGAGCCTCGGGCACGGCAGCCACCCCCATGATCGAGACGTAAAGAACGAGGGAAAGGAGGAAAGGAATTCCCCACGGCCCGACTGTGCCAGGAAAGCCCCAGGTGTCAGGGTTATGACCGATGACATATGTGTCATACATGTCATACATGTCATACCATGTCATGACATGTCATGTCGTGTCATGTCATATATTATAATGACAGACAGTCGTCATTACGGTCGACTATGACATGTACAATCATACCATCTGTCACCCACTCGCCTTGAGTGACACCTGTCATCGAGAGGCCAGGTATTGGCATCGAGATGGCAACGCAAGATTAGTCTTGAAGAACCGAAGTGTTCTGAGAAGACTCATCTTCGCTTCAAGCATGAATTGAACAAGCATGCGGGTATCACATGGCTTATTCGATCAGCCGATACTGATTGTTCACCCAATGCCTCGGGTTCACAACCCAATTGTGGTAGCACCTGAGAGGTGCGGGGCATTGGCGTAAATGAGGTAGCATTGGGCTACAGCAGCACTTCTGGAGAAGCGACTGCAATCATATCCACACATACGCTGCGCGAGCTGTTAACGTTCAATAATAGCCGCGCTATATATCATATTTCATATCGCTTACATAGCGATCCCTATCATTGGTATTCTCATCGTCCACGCGACGAACGAGGACACATCAAGTGTGAGTGCAGCAAATAGAGATATACTGTATTTTGTGTGTGCAACAGGTTGGCGGATCGCGTATACATACAGGCGCCGCAGTCGCACATACACGACATATATCGCATAATATCAACCGCTGCGGAATAAACAGCGAAAGGAGTGTGCGAGGATATATCGTCGCGAACGCATTTGCTCGTATATACGCCGTCAAAGGATAACAACGCGACAAGGTGTGCATACAGCATACAGATCGCACATATGCGCTGCTATCATTCGCAAAATTGTACGATATGTGACAAACTGACGCGCGGATGAACAAATCGTCATCAGTGTATGTTCCGTACGCGAAATGGCATTCGTATCATATGACGTACATACCTGCGACAGAGATATGTTCACCATTCGCAGCGCGCACAACAGCGACTTTGATAAACCGCTACTCGCACTAATTTTCAGTGCAGTGTACGCATCAAAATATCGTCATTTCAAATGGTTGCAAATTTCACTCGTCTGCGCGCGTATGATGTGTCGCAAACGCGTGCATATGATGGTACGAACATTCTCGGAATCGAGCAAACTTAACACTCGCGGCTGGTCATAAGTTCGTCATTAACATTCACTGGTGCCGGTAACTGTTCAAGCAATTCTCAACACAGCACAAGATCGTAGAGCTACAAAATTTTTAAAATTCTGATACCCTGAGATCGAACGCTGAGCTCTTACATGCAAGCCCAGATTTCCAACATGAAAAAGTATGAAAACAGCAGTAAAATGTATCCGTCAAAATTGATATTATAACCACAAAATACGAATTATTGTGTACAAAAGCTGTGAGCAGAACTGTCTTAGCACTCTAGCACTGGCACGCGAACAGCCACCTAGTACTTGCGAAGCAAAACAATAATGAGTCCACTAGCCTGACCTCCGGTCAGAGTCTACTTATATCTCAATGCTCTGTCACATTTCCCAAAACTGTAACGGGTTCTAGCCCTTAAATCTTCATCTGGCCAATGGAAAGTCATTATTCCATGCCAGCTCTAACAATGTTACCGTTTACCGCATTCTGACTGACACGTCAGCGGCAAAGGAGTCACTGCCATCTTCATCTTATCATTCCCTGGTCATTTGATAGTGACCATATCTTTTCTGGCAAGTCTGCATCTCTCAGATGGTCATCTCCGCAAAGCCTGTCATGCTGTCACCACTGTCATGCGTGTCACCAGCTGAACAAACCCGGCGCGGTACCATGAGAAGCCGGCGTTTGTTACAGCTGTCGCAAACGCGTGCATATGATGGTACGAACATTCTCGGAATCGAGCAAACTTAACACTCGCGGCTGGTCATAAGTTCGTCATTAACATTCACTGGTGCCGGTAACTGTTCAAGCAATTCTCAACACAGCACAAGATCGTAGAGCTACAAAATTTTTAAAATTCTGATATCCTGAGATCGAACGCTGAGCTCTTACATGCAAGCCCAGATTTCCAACATCCCCCATCTGTAGCTGCTGCGTGCAGTAGCACAGACTCAAATATGGGCTTGTTCAGCATACTGGGTCGTGTCACCATCTGCCATGAACTTGCCCAAACTGAAAGTGAACATACCAATGCCTTCACCTTCTCCACCCTGTAACATCCTGGCTCTGACCAGCGGATTCTTGAACACCAAGACCCACATACACCTGCGGCCAATAGGTCCATGTTCCAGATGCCCAATCACATGCAAGCGTCCCGTCTGACTCAATCGTCTGAAGTACGCAGCCCTGCTCTCGGTCATGTCTGTCAAGTAGTAAGATGGAACGTGGACACATGCCACCACACGACTGGCCATCACTGCCAATGGAAACGCGATATCCAGTGCTGCAAACCAAGGTGAAGTCACCACTGCGTCACAGACACCATACTTCTCCTTCCATATGCGATAGTTACCTGGCTGAAGTGCGTCATGCGCCTCAGACCAACCCAACTGAGAGTTCCAGTCATTATTCATGAATCTCAACTGCGGCCATTGCTCCACCATCACCTCACTGATGACCCCAGTGCCTGCCCATGGGTCCCACACGCCATCGACGGACTTCCAGTCCACCTCTGTCGCCAAACGCCTCACCTCGGAGGGCACTGTGATGACCAGTTCAAGCCCCCACTGCAGTGCGCTAGCTTCTCTCACCTGAGCCTTAGTCATGTGTCTCAATTCCCCTCGTCTTTCAACTTCTTCTTCAGCCAACGCAGGCACAAGAGGTGCATCCCTCAGCTGCCTTGCCATGGCCTTCTGTTCCCGATATTTCTTGCTCAGCACCGTGCGATGCCCCTCATTCCAGTGCCCTGGCATGAAGATCTGCACGGCCTCAGAGAGCTTGTCCTGTCTTCCCCAATCAATCTGATCTGGCATGCCCAAGAACATGTCCTTCTCTTTCAACAGCATCTCCCTTGATGAGATGGCATGCCATGGCTGAAATTTGTCTCCCTTCACCACCCGACGGGGACCCACGTCTGCTGGCAGCAGGCGCATCTCCGCAGACAGCTTCTCATTCAATTGCTGCTCCTTCATGCCCAGTCTGTCCTCTAGGACACCAGAGCTCTCGTCTTTCTGGGTCTGCACCTCAGCGTTGGCAGCTTGCATCCCCGTGCCTGAGCACCTGGGACATAGCCACTCGCCTTCTGGTACTCCATCCAGTGCTGGGGTCAGACACCACAAGTGGTACCCCCTGTTGCATGCGTCGCACAACAACATCTCTGCTTCCCCATCAGTCTTCCTGCACGCTTCACATGCTAGGTGCTTGCTGGGAACGGCTGCACTGCAGTCATACTGGTCCTTCACCTGTAGGTGACATGGCGCGATGCTCTGCACGGTGCTCTTCTCTCTTAACTTGGTGGCGTCCTCAAGCACCACCACACCATCTCGCTGTATCTTGACCAGCTTCAGAATGGCGGATTTGGTCGCGACTTCCATGCCGCTGCGAGGCTTCTGCCTGATGTAGACGAAATCGCCCACCTTAAACTGGTGTGGACTAGGCTCATAACCCCCACCCCTTCTCCCTTCATAATGTAGTGTATCACGATGCTGTGCGACCTCCAGGCTGCAACCAGCGTGTACCATCAGTCGCCTCACCACCTGTGCTCTCCGGTGGAGGTCCTTGACTCTGGCATCCTTCTCATCTTCGACCTCAGCACCGAAATCTATGCTGGGTGCCTGCTTCAAATCAGGCGGCACTACTGCCTCTTGGGCAAACAACATGGTGAACGGCGCCACCCCCGTGGACTCCTGGCGTGCTGCATTATAACTCAGCACTAGTGGCCAGAGCTGCTCATCCCACTCATAATCGAGACCCTTCTCCAAGGCAAGCTTCTTGAAGCAAAACTTCATGGTGCGCACCACTCGCTCGGTCAGCCCATTGCCTTCTGGCGAGTCTGGCGAGGTGACTCGTCGGTCGATCAGGCAGTCTCTGCACAGCTGCTTGAACTCGCCCTCGAACTCCTTACCTCCATCCACCAAGCATTCTGCTGGCGCACCAAACACAGCCAGAACATGACTGCGAAATGCCGCTGCGATAGTCCTCGCCTCCTTGTCGGGAATGGGCACGCAGACCATGAACCTGGTGTAGTGCTCGGTCATGATGAGCACTCGGTTGTTGCCAGCCTTGGTCTCTCTCCTCGAAGGCCATACCAAATCCAGCGACCAGCGATACATGAACGACACGATCTCGAGGGGGGATAAACATGCCTCCTCTCTCGCATAATGAGTTTTCACACGCTGACAGGTCTCACACTGAGTGACCACAGCCTCCACGTCCTTCTTCAAATCGGCCCACCAATGGCGCTGCCACAAAAGATGCTGCGTACGCCTTATGCCCCAATGTCCAGTTCTGGAGTGGTATTCCTTAACCAACGCGAGACGGTCAGCAGGCTTAGGTATTCTCACCTCCTTGCCCGACAGCGTGACCATGTAGATCTCGTCCGTAGCCTCATCCCATCGATGTCGTGCTGCTCGTCTCCTCACTCGACGAACTTCCTCTTCTGGCGACCTCACTCTGCCATTGGACTTCAACCATCTGAGGCACCATGCATCATCGTGTACATCTCGATGCTTGTCACGGTCTACCTGCTGCTCGGCCACGCTGGCCATCAAGACCTCGAATCTGGTGGTGCACGCCAACCTGGGGAGTCTCATCTCTGAATCTTTGGCAGGCGGACTCCAAACAGGCACATCCACGCGCGCTGCCGGGGTTGCGCCCTCCTTCACGAAGTGGTTCTCATGCCTCTGACGATACTGCGCCATAGTGTAGAGCTGCCACTCCTTCTTCTTCTTCTTCTTCTTGGTTCCAGCCTTCTGTCGCTGAGCCCCAATTCCTTCTGCACCTTTCTGCCCTTGCGAGCACATTACCTGCAGCTTCTCCTCCCAGTCACGGTGGGTCATAGTCTTCGCCACCTGCTGAGTATATGCATTCGAATTCTCAACCCATTCCGCCAGCAAAGCTTGCATCTGCTGAAGGTCCGACCTCTCGTGGTCTGCCCAGTTGTTGTCTACAGCGATGGGCTGTCCTGGGGAATTCTCTGCCTCTGGGGATTCCTCGCTATGAGGGAGCCCCTTCCTGCTCGCTTCTGCGACCGCCATCAGCAGCTCCATTGCCCTGCGATCCATGGCCAGGCCCAGAATGCTTGCCAATTCTACGTCGTTCAGGCCATCGGCCATGCGTAGCTCACTTGCGCTGTAGCCCATGGCTCGCGCCTTCTCGTCGAGGTTCACTTCTCGAGATTCTTCCTCGGCGTCTTCATCGTCCTGGTTGCGCACCACGGTGCCCATCCTCGCTCTTCTGAACGCTCTTGACCCTTGCGTCGCCATGATGGTGGGAAGTGCCCTCAATGGTTCTCCCACCACGTTCGCCACGTAGTGAGGCGAGCGGTCTGTCCTTATCACTGGCCTGGGATGCCAGCCCTTGCATAGGATTGACGATACGATTCGTCCTTCTGGTCTCACCACCTTGCTCATGACGGAGCGAAACTGGTGGCTCTGGAACAAGTTGATCCAATACGCTCGCAATCGGTGTGCGTAAGCGCCTGCTTGTGCTGCATCAAAGGACACTGGTCGGCCAATGACGCTGGCAATGTACGGGAACACCTCGTCCCTGATCTTGGTTCCGGGTCTGTGTGACAACGGGGAAACGTTCTCCAGGATATAGCCTGGAGGCCTCTGCTGCTGCAGCTGCTGGAGTGTGGACAGAAGCCTGACCACTTCATAAAATAATTTGCTGTGCCTGCCATCCAGGCCTGTGAGTGTTCCAGCAGGAGAGAGATCCTGGCATGGGAACCCACATACCATGACCCACTGGCGTCCTTGAAGAGCTCCTGCTCGTATGAAGTCGGCACTGGTGGTGTCGTGCAGATCTTGGGGTAGAGCCCCAAACTCTATTGCACGGGGCGAAATGAGGTCAGGATATCGTCTTAGCAACGCCGTGCACCTGGCCCTGGCAACTGTTCGACTGCTCGGGGATATGTCCTGATACAGGTAGCGATCCACCTTCATCCCACTGCGGAGCAACATCTCTAGGCCAGCACAGAGGCCTCCACATGGCTCGTAGCACACCACACCTTCCTCCCGAGCTTGCGAGAAGAACTGCCTGCCCAGCACCCTGGTGTCCACCTTCTCAGGCTTTAAGATGCGCTCGCCTTCAAAGTACTCATTGCTGTACACAGCGGGGCTTCCCTCGCCGTGCGTGCCTCGCGTAGGCCTCACCAGGCTCAGCGCCTTCCAAGCTGCTCTGGCTAGCCTTCCAGAGTCGGTCACCAGCTCGGGTAAGTCAGTGTCAAACATGTCCCCTTGATTGCATTCCAATTCCTCGCGGTAGTGCAAGTCGAACAAACGATGCACTGGTCCCGTGCCCAGCTGCTCCATGGCAGCCATCCTGCAGCAGTTGGCAACCTGCACCTCTGGCGTGGCCTCTTCCCCTGGGAAAGCATCCCCAGCCAACATAAAGCACAAGTGGTCACAGAAGTCCTTCGTGTGAACTTCCCCCACGCCTGCGTGTAACGCAGTCACCTTCTCCCTCTCATGCCTCGCTCCAGTCTCATCTGTCGTGGACGGCAGTGGGTAGCGAGACGGCACGTCAGCGTTGCTGTTCTTGGCACCTGGACGATACTTCACAGTGAAGTCGAACTCCTGCAAACTGATTGCCCAGCGTAGGTGTTGCCCTTGGAGATCGGCCTTCTCCATCAGGGTGGTGAGCGGTGAGTGGTCGGTCACCAAAGTGAAGTGAACTCCATGCAAGTACTGCCTCAGTGTGCGCACTGCCCATACCACTGCGAGCATCTCCCCCTTGAAGCTGGCGTACTGTCTCTCCGTTTTACTCAGGGATCGGCTGATTGCCATACAAATGTACTCCTTCCCATCATCGTCCTTCTGGCCCAGCACTGCGCCAATGCCATAGGTGCTCCAATCGGTGTACAATATGAGGGGTCTGTCATAATCGATAGGCCTCAGGCACCTCCCAGAACAGAGAGCATCCTTCAGTTCTTGAAGTGCTCGATCTTGCTCCTTCCCCCAGGCTCCCTTGATGTCAGTGACCTCCTTCTTGAGCAGGTCATTGAGAGGGCGGGCCATCTCAGAGTAGTTTGGCCCCCCTGGCTCACCCACCAGGCCCTTGTAGTAGTTCATCATGCCCAAGATCGAGCGGAGCCCAGTCTTGTCCTGGGGGCTTGGAAGCTCCTGGATGGCCTTACATTTAGCTTCTTGCGCGCCAATGGAGTTGTGACCAATGCGGTAGCCCAGAAAGTCCACCGTGGCTGCACCAAAGGTACTCTTGCCTGCATGCAAACGGATGCCAGCGTCCCCCAAGGTGCGCAATACGTCCTCAACGTCCTTCAGATGCTGCTCAGGCGTGGAATCCGTGTAGACCACTACGTCGTCGACGTATGCCACCGTACAATGCTGCAAGTGACGTAACTCGTAGTCCATGATTCTCACGAACGCAGAAGTAGCTCCAGCTGCACCAAAAGGCATTGAGGTGTACTGGTACAGCTGATTCTTCCACCAAAACGCCGTCTTGCTCCTGTCCTCTTCCGTGGCCATGGGAATCTGGTGGAAGGCTTTGGTGGCATCCAGCGTGGTTTTGAACTTGGCCTTCGCCACCTTCTGGTAGAGCTCCTCTGGTCGATGTGGCAGCGTATTGTCTTTGAGGGAGTGCCGGTTGACACCCCTGAGGTCCACGCAGAATCTCGTCTGGGTCCACAGGCCAGTCTCATGATCTTTCTTGCCAGCCACGACGACGTTGCTCGCATGCCTGCAATGCTTGGCTGCTGGCTCTATGAAGCCATACTCCAAAAGTTCCTTGCAATGAATATCGATGATTTCCTGCTCGCCCGGACTGTACTTCCTGGGTCTCTGGTAGGCGGCCTTGGATTCGTCTACAAAAGGAATGGAGAACGTGGTGTGCTCCGCCTTGCCCTTGTAGCCTGTCAGATCGTGAGGACTGTTGGCAAAGGTGGTCTTGCACCTGCGAAGAACATTCCGCATTTCCTCCCAGTGTTCCTCCTTGAAGTCAGGATGTCCTCTAAACGTGGCATTGAGCTCAGTGTCGAGCCACGCTGCCTCGTCCTTGGTCACTGTTGTGTCACCTAGAGGTTGAAGCTCGTCCAGCACGGCGTACGGCAAGACCTCATCCTGCTCCGTGATGTTGGCCTCCCAGCCCGGCTCCCATTGCCTTGAGGATTGCTGAGCCTCCCAAGAAGTGCAGGGGGACGAACCCCAGGCACTGCGCGTGGGTGACATGACGTCATACGTAGGCACACTCTCGGTCAGCTTGCCAGCGACCCACAAGATTCCGCACAAAAGCAGAAAAATCGCAAAATTCGATTGAAATGCACTGCGGCTGCCGGCGAGTTCGAAGCGAAGAAGCACGCCATTACTCTCCACCCCCCGTGCGCCAAGCGAGTACTCCCACCAGCGGCGGTGGAGACCACGACTGCAAGGACAAGCGCCATGTAGGCGGCTTGCGCGATGCGGTGAAGGCGGAGATTGCGTCGAAGCTGCGTCCAGCGCGCCGCGAAGCGAGGCTTGTCCAACCTGGCCGGCAGAGCGGGCAGGCGCACGCGGCCCAACAAGAAGACTTGGGACCAACGCAGGGACGGAATAGTCCATCCACGGCCACGTCGAATGTGACCTGCGTCCAGCGGGTCGTGCACGATACAGGAGGCGCGGCACGCCACGTCCTCAGCGTAAATGCTGGTACAAACCCAAAGCCAGGCGAGGATCACGAGGAGGAGGGCGGCCGCACACTGTGACCAGCATGCCAAGGAAACGACCACGCCCCGAAGGGGCACCACCATCCAACCTTCTGCACGAACACGGTGCACGCCAGCATAGATGCCCGTGGCGCGCACGATGAGCAACCCAACGTACCAAACGCAGGCGAGAGCCCATAAGATCCAGATGTCGTAAGATGCACGACGGGGATAACGTCGAGCAGCCGACCACCATACTGGCAGCTGGCTAAAAAACGAGGCCACGCAGCGCCTCCACCAAACTTGAAAAGGGCACCATGACAAGTGCCATGCCATTGCCTCCCACATCGCCCACACGGCGACCATGGGTACGGGACCGCGTCCCAGCCACCACCAAACCACTGCACTGCCTGCAAACGAGACACACGCCCGCAGGACACCTGGCCTCAAGTGGACTGCCTGTGCAGGCAGCCCACGGCCACAGCGTTGGTTGTTCACCAGGGCCACCCGCCCGCTGTGCCCGGGGAGCCCTGATGAAATGCGCGTGCTGTCTCTGCGCCTTACGTTGTTCGCCTGTATGGCGCTCGAACGCCTCTGCACTTCGCTGCATATCGAAGCAGCCGGAGAAGGAGGACGTCGTAAGTCATGATCGGCCGGCATCCTGGACGCCCTCGACGCATGGACGACATGGGTAGCAGTCCTATGGCGATCGACAGAAGGGGCAGATGAGCGCGCAGCACCACCCGCGCCCGGCTGATGACGCGCAGGGGGGTCGCGAACCTCGTGCACATTCCTTCGCCAGGCCGTATCCACGTGCTCGGATCTCTCGGCCACGCGAGCCTGATGGGCGGGCGGCGGCGGCGGCGGCGGCCGCGGGAGACGCAGCGCCTCCAAGGCCCCCAGGGCTGGCAGCAACCACGGCGCGGCCACCTCCCTGGTTCCCCACTGCAAGCACGTGAACTTCCGGTCGTCCCGCGCGAAGTACTCGTTTGTGAACTCAGCGTGCCAAGTAGGACATCGCTGGTCCTCCATGAAGATGTAGTACACGGGTGTGGCATTTGGGTGCGCCATGCAGCGCAGCACGTGTGCCGCCCCAAGCTCCACGTAGGCGCACAGCGAGTACGCAATGTTCCTCGCATGACCCCCTGGCAACCTGTGCCCTGAGCCACGGTGCGACAGATCAGCGTAGGCTGAAATCATAGCCTCCAGGAGGTTGGAAGACGTTGTCTGTCCCCCAAGAGGGAGGCGCCAGCCTCGGTCTCCACACGCGATGGTCTTGTCATGCTTCTTGGCGACCTTGCTGGTGATACCCGGATGTTTCCGCAGCCTGAGACCTCGCTCCTGGTTGCACACGCCAAGCTCGTACACGACTCGCTGGCCCCTGCACTGGTCAACGAACGTCACGCCAAACCGTACCATAAAGACGGTAAGGTTGCGGCGGTCCTTCAAGGCTCTCACCTCCTTCACGGACAGAAATTTGCACACGGAACTGTCGGATGTGGTGGCCATTCGTGCGGCATCCCAATCTGACCTTGCTGGAGATGGAGGCGCCCTCGCAGGGGACCGAGGCAGACGATTCGCCCGTGGCGGACTCGGAGGC